>JAHFZB010001061.1:0-17000 GCA_036884735.1 Huso huso | reverse complement strand
TCTTAAAGCGTGTTTATTTATTTCTAATACTGCGCCCTGTCTTAATACTGTATCACATTCTGAATATGAATATAGCTGAGTTATTAATTGTAGGTAATACTTTAGAATACCAGATACATTTTAGCATTAAAAAGCAATCCATGTGATTTCTTTACCAGTCGCTCATTATTTTGTGTATCAGCCTCCACACAAAGCCGAGCGCAAAGTGCGGTATACTGTAATGATGCTCCAGTCAGTCTGCCCGACTGCACCTGAACCATCTTAAAAAACACGAAGCCTCCAATAAGCTCATTTGTAAAAGTTAGTAAAGAATGGCGCCATATAATCTAAGGAAGCTGAATGTGAACCCTAGCTGGAGCAACGAGAGAGGAGAGAGGGGGCGGGGCAGAGAAGGAGGCGGAGACGCTGCTAGGCAACCGCTCCTGAACATTCCACTCCGCTGAGCAGAGACCGTTAGGATTTAAAATGCGAAAGTTCCGAAGCCCGTTAGTATGGGCTGCCAGAAATGAGGAGAAAATAAATACAGCTTTTATAAATGTGTGCATTCAGATATCATTTAGAAATCGAGTTACAAGATTAAACACAATATTACAATATTAAATCTTAGCTAGATTTAACATTTGTGTGTGTGTCAGTACCTGTGTGTGTGTGTGTGTGTGTCAGTACCTGTGTGTCAGTGTGTGTGCGTGTTTGTGTCAGTACCTGTGTGTGTGTGTCAGTGTCAGTACTTGTGTGTGTCAGTATCTGTGTGTGTCAGTACCTGTGTGTGTCAGTAACTGTGTGTGTGTGTGTTCTGGGATAAGGAAGATAAGATCTGGGATAAGGAAGAACTGCCCTCACAGCTCAGGGACGCCCTGATAGTGACAAGAACTGCCCTCGGAGCTCAGGGACGCCCTGATAGTGACAAGAACTGCCCTCGGAGCTCAGGGACGCTCTGATAGTGACAAGAACTGCCCTCGGAGCTCAGGGACGCCCTGATAGTGACAAGAACTGCCCTCGGAGCTCAGGGACGCCTGATAGTGACAAGAACTGCCCTCGGAGCTCAGGGACGCTCTGATAGTGACAAGAACTGCCCTCGGAGCTCAGGGACGCCCTGATAGTGACAATCTTCAAAAAGGGAGACAAGGCAGATTGTGGGAACCACAGGGGCATCTCCCTCCTGTCAACCACGGGCAAAGTACTTCTACCCTTGTCTGAAGAAGTTCTCCCAGAATCGCAGTGTGGTTTCCGCCCATCCAGAGGTACTGCAGACGTGATCGTCACAGCACGCCAACTACAAGAGAAACGCCGGGAACAAAAGCAGCCATTGTACTTGGCCTTCATAGACCTAACGAAAGCCTTTGACACAGTTAACCGCCACGCTCTCTGGCGGATTCTCTCGAAATACTGCTGCCATGACAAGTTCGTCGGAAAACTGAGGCTGCTGCATGACGGCATGTCTGCCACAGTGCTCAGCAACAGCGGCTCTGAGTCAGAGCCCCTCACTGTGGAGACAGGGGTCAAACAGCGTCTCTGAGTCAGAGCCCCTCACTGTGGAGACAGGGGTCAAACAGCGGCTCTGAGTCAGAGCCCCTCACTGTGGAGACAGGGGTAAAACAGCGGCTCTGAGTCAGAGCCCCTCACTGTGGATTCAGGGGTCAAACAGCGGATCTGAGTCAGAGCCCCTCACTGTGGAGTCAGGGGTCAAACAGCGGCTCTGAGTCAGAGCCCCTCACTGTGGAGTCAGGGGTCAAACAGCGGCTCTGAGTCAGAGCCCCTCACTGTGGAGTCAGGGGTCAAACAGCGGCTCTGAGTCAGAGCCCCTCACTGTGGAGACAGGGGTCAAACAGCGGCTCTGAGTCAGAGCCCCTCACTGTGGAGACAGGGTCAAACAGCGGCTCTGAGTCAGAGCCCCTCAGTGTGGAATCAGGGGTCAAACAGCGGCTCTGAGTCAGAGCCCCTCACTGTGGAGACAGGGGTCAAACAGCGGCTCTGAGTCAGAGCCCCTCAGTGTGGAATCAGGGGTCAAACAGCGGCTCTGAGTCAGAGCCCCTCACTGTGGAGTCAGGGGTCAAACAGCGACTTCATACAGCACAGATATAAAGCTAGCTTATGTAATTTCCTTGCCCAAATTTGGTCTCATTTCCCTAGCATGATCCATGGTGTGAGACAAAGCATATTAAAAGTTAACATTAAACATTAAAAGCGTTTCTTCTTCACTTTGCCAATGTCAGCAGAAACCCAGATAACAAGAAGTTCCATTTAAGAACAATGATATGAGTTTTGCTCAATTCTCACAGGCAGCATCACAAGGTTGAACGACAAGACTAAGTGATTGCAAACTACTGATGTGAACCAAATATGTACAGCAGGGTTTCCCAATCCTGGTCCTGGGGACCCACTGTGTCTGTTGTTTTTATTCCAACTGAGTTCTTAATTATTTAATTAAACCCTTAATTGAACTGATAATTTGCTTATTTAGACATATTTACTTGTTTTCAGCTTAAACACTTGCAGATTTCAAGTTCGCCATAACATTTTATAAATAACTTGAACTCTGCAACTCTTTGAGAGCTGAGAGCAATTTAAAAAGATCTAATTAAGCAAATTATCATCTCAATTAAGGGTCTAGTTAAGTAATTCAGAGCTCAGTTGGAATGAAAACCAGCAGACACAGTGGGTCCCCAGGACCAGGATTGGGAAACCCTGATGTACAGCTCGATGTTAAGAGTTCATTAACCCCATGTTGATTCAGAGCTTACACAGGAAAATCACACAATGTTTACAGTTTCAATGATTTCTCACTTCCTTCAACATTTAAATGGGAAGCATAAGTAACAGATTGTATAATGAAAAGGAACAAAGGCTGATGAAATAATAAGAGCTCATGCCATTTAACTGGAACAGTGTGTACCCTGCCCCACACGCGGTGCGTGCTTATCAGAAAAAAAACTGCGTGTTCCAATTGTATAGTGTGTTATTATGAGTTCCATGACACTTACCTAAAGTTATAGCATGTCACTTTTAACAAAAGTAAGGGATTTTAAACCAGTTTGAATTGGTTTGATTATGGTTTGTACACAGGCTCAAAACAGCTTATTAAGCAGAAACAAAGTTTTGATCATCCCTCCGAGGTCACAGCTGCACTCTGAGTTATGAAAAGCCAGTCACTCCCACATGGGTGTATTTGGGGTCACATGCCAAGCTAAACAGCTACAAGGTCAGGGAAGCAGGAGTGTTAAAATCCTTACACAGTACTTGAATTTGGTGTTATGTTTGCATCCTATGGTAACATAATATATATATTTTTTATTTTTTAATTGTTTATTTACAGGATTACCAGATACTCATTTTTAATTCATCAATAAAAACACCCTGAACTGCAGCGATGACACTAACACTTTGTTTTAATTAGGGAAGATGTCCAGGAAACACTGTCTAGTGTCTTTAGACCTCCATCCAATTTACCTTTTGCCGCTAAGGTTTTAGAGAAGGTGGGAGCTGGCCAATGCAATATATTTCTGGGTGATAACCATATACTTGAAAAGTTTCAATCGGGCTTTAGATCTGGTGACAGTACAGAGACTGCCCTAGTCAAAGTGCTGAATGATTTACTAATGAGCACAGACTCCAGTCACATATCCATTCTGGTTCTGTTAGATCTAAGTGCAGCATTTGATACTATTGATCATGCTAGTTTAACTGATCGCCTTGAAAGTTGGATAGGGCTTTCAGGAACTGTTTTAGACTGGCTTAGGTCACATCTTACGGACAGGTAGAATTTTGTTTCAATAGCAGACTCTGTATCACAATTATCTACTATCTCCTGTGGTGACCCCAGGGCTCCATTCTTGGCCCCTTACTATTCTCCTTATACATGCTACCATTGGGCATGATTATCCATAAACACCATGTACATCTTCACTGTGATGCTGATGACACACAACTTTACATCTCTGTGAAACCTGGGGATATATCGGTTGTCTCCACCTTAATTGCATGTCTGTCAGAGGTGGAAAGCTGGATGTCCCAACATTTTTTGCAATTAAATTCAGGTAAGACTGAAGTTGGAGCAGAAATTGGAGTTGGTAAATTGTATAAAAACTAATTTAGGTAAATATAATTCAAATATAAATTCCAAAGCCAGAAACCTGGGATTTGTAATTGATTCTGATTTATGATTTGAGGGTCATATTCACAATACCACTAAAGTGTCCTTTTATTATTTATGTAACATTGCCAAGATTAGGTCTTTTTTATCATTGCCTGATGCTGAGAAGCTAATTCATGCATTTGTTTCATCTAGACTGGATCACTGCAATGCTGTTATCTGGGCTACCAAATCATGCCTTATTCCGTTTGCAACTTGTTTAAGATGCAGCTGCCAGGGTGATAAGTAAAACAAAGAGAAGAGAGAGCATATAACTCCAGTACTGGCTGCACTTCACTGGCTTCCAGTACGTTTTAGAATTGATTTGAAGGTCTTGCTGCTGACTTGCAAGGCGCTCCATGGTCTGGCTCCTGACTATCTAAAGAGCTCCTGTGCCCACATGCACCTGTCCCTGCTCTAAGGTCAGCCGACTCTGGTCTTTTGCTTGTTCCAAAGATTAATACCAAGGGAAAGGGTGAAAGAGCTTTCAGCTATAATAACACACCAAGACTGTGGAATAGATTGCCATGCGACATCAGAGAAGCAGAGTCACTGCATGTTTATAAATCAAGGTTAAAAACTCATTTTTTTAGATTAGCTTTTGAATCCTGATTTTCTGTATCAATCTGTTATTATTTTAAACACGTTCACTGTATTTCTGTTTTTAAACAGAGTTGTTGCTTACTTTTTATTAATATTACCAATTTTGCTGTAAAAATGGTGTTTAATTCTGTATTTTGTTGTTTTTCTATTGTATTGTAAAGCACTTTGAGACACTTTGTGTGAAAGGTGCTATATAAAGAAAGAAACTTTAAACGTTACATCACTGCTTTCTAGCTATTTTTAGTGGGAAGATGAAGCAGGGATGTGAGTTAGTAGACAGGGCTTCTTGGCCATCTTCAATAATAAAAACTTGTAATAGCTAGAAAGCAGTGATTTGTGTAGCTACACAATGTTTGCTACATTACTCAAATATATCAATACCCATCATGCCAGTAAGAACTGGCAGAAAAGTCGTTTGTGTCTTTTGCCATTTTCCCACTGCAGACTGTATTAACAACAGTATTTCTCCTGAAAATGTGCATTCAACTGCATATTTCACAATTACAGATGTGTTTAAAGAGGTGTCTATCAAAGCACAGTAAACAAAGCATAGACATTATTGTAGTGGCCTCTAGTGTCAGTGAGAGTAATTGCAGGCACTCACCCCAGTCATCCTGATCTTCTTTTCAGTAGGACCCTTGTTGATGCCGCCATGCCGCGTTCATTTCACAAACAAAGGGCCGGCCACACCCGCAAGGCCGCAAAACAACTAAACTTGAATCTAAACTAAATGGAACTCAGATTGTGCTGCGCTTTGTATTATAATAGATCCAGTCTTTCACAATGACAATTTTTTTTTCTTCAGTATCATCGTGCATTAATTTCTGATACATATTATTCTTTTAAATGAACTTTAAAGGAAGTTTGCACTGCTGTGGAATGCAACTCTGTCACATGACACGTTTGCATTCCGCAGCAAAGCAGCTGTGCGAGCATGGACACCTGTCCCTGCAGAGCAGAGCAGCAAGTGGGAAATGAGAATAAATAGTTCTGTACTTCGATATTAAAAAGTTTAATTTCACTCTTAATTATATAAATTTGTAGAGGGGGAAAACTGGTTTCCATCTTCTTTATGTGGAATGGTTAAAAGTACTGAATTCTAGCTCTAAACTTGCTGACGTTTTGCAATACCCAGGAGCTGTGCACGAGCTGTTACCAGAGGGGAAGATTAACCAGCACCTTGGAAAACAGGAATTCTCTACAGCATCACACACAAATCATGACAAACAAACAATTTATCATTTATTGTACATTAGATCATTAAAAAAAATAAAAAGCATGATAATTAACTTGAAAATAAATAGAGTAAGTTCAAAATGTTAAATCCTGAAACTCATTTCCACACTGAGTTATTGATTTCTCCCGACTCGTCCATCAGATGAGGTGTGGAATAGTTTCCTTTCTGCATATTCCCACTCCCAGGCACTGACTGCATTGACAGCCTGAGTTAAACTGACAGCAGAGAAGCCTCTTGTGACGTGTCCGCATCATCACCCACTATCTGACACAGAGTGCAAGAGAGTTTTAAATGCATGCTCAAGAGTGATATACAAAACAGTTATTACACAGGGACTCGTAATGCAAGGTTAATATTATTTTCCCCTCATGAGTGAAAAGTCCCATTGAACATGGTTTTTAAAGTTCCTCTCTTCTGTGAATTCGCTGGTGTTTTTGAAGGACTTGTTTCACACTGAAACTCTTCCCACAGTCAGAGCAGTGATACGGTTTCTCTCCTGTGTGAGTTCGCTGGTGTGAAACAAAGCTGTCTGCCCGACTGAAACTCTTCCCACAGTCAGAGCAGCGATACGGTTTCTCTCCTGTGTGAGTTCGCTGGTGTGAAACAAAGCTGTCTGCCCGACTGAAACTCTTCCCACAGTCAGAGCAGGAATACGGTTTCTCTCCTGTGTGAGTTCGCTGGTGGTATTGAAGGCTTTGTTTCACAGTGAAACTCTTCCCACAGTCAGAGCAGTGATACGGTTTCTCTCCTGTGTGAGTTCGCTGGTGGTTTTGAAGGCTTTGTTTCACAGTGAAACTCTTCCCACAGTCAGAGCAGTGATACGGTTTCTCTCCTGTGTGAGTTCGCTGGTGGTATTGAAGGCTTTGTTTCACAGTGAAACTCTTCCCACAGTCAGAGCAGCGATACGGTTTCTCTCCTGTGTGAGTCCACTGGTGTTTTTGAAGGCCTCGTTTCACACTGAAACTCTTCCCACAGTCAGAGCAGTGATACGGTTTTTCTCCTGTGTGAGTTCGCTGGTGTGAAACAAGCCTGTCTGCCCGTCTGAAACTCTTCCCACAGTCAGAGCAGCAATATGGCTTCTCTCCTGTGTGAGTCCACTGGTGGTATTGAAGGCTTTGTTTCACAGTGAAACTCTTCCCAAAGTCATAGCAGTGATACGGTTTCTTTCCTGTGTAAGTCCGCTGGGTTTTATTTAAATGCCCTAACAGCGTGATACCTTTCCCACAGTCAGGATATTCTCCACCGCCTGCCCTCACTTTAGCTGCTGGACTGGAACCTGGAAAATATGAACAGGAAAGACAGTAAGAGGGAGTGCTTGTAGGCTTAAATATGAACAGGAAAGACAGAAAGAGGGACTGCTTGTAGGCTTAAGGTTGGTTCATACTTCAGACTGACAATTTCTGGTTGGAGTCGAGGGTCTCCGACCCTGTACGACAGGTTGAATAATGTCATCCACACTCCTGTGACAGGTGTATGAACCAAACCTTAGGGCATGTACAGGTCCGATTAACACACAGGCAAACTAGGCATGTGCCTCGGACCCAAACTCAAGGGGGGGGCCCCAAAACGGTTATGTGGGTTTTTTGTTTTTTTTTAAATATACAGATCTGCGCCTAACCTGGAAAGAACTTCACTCCCCGACATTCGAACTGAGGCATGTATCTCAAAATCAAATTGTTCTGACGGGTGTTATGCAGATTTCTGTACCCCATAGAATTCTGCATCCCCTGTGCAGATGCAGTTTCTCAGACTGCTGGACGCGCACATGTGATATTTCTGTACCCGAGCCCAGGTGTTTTCTCAAGCACTCCTGCAGCTTGCAACACATATTGTGAACAAAACAAAACTAGTGATGTGGCAAAATAAAAACCGCACATTTAACTCCACTGATTTTCTAGATATACAGGACATTCAGCCTCCTGTGTTGCTCATCCATGAAACCCTTGATTTAAAAGTAACCTTAGAAAAGATTCTTTTAAAAACACGTTTTCATTTTTTTTCACATGTACTGTCCAGAATCATCAAGTGTTCATATCCAGCGATCTTTGAAAGAAAATGCAGCTGTGTCAGGATGGAATCATCAAGGGTACACAATTCTACAGGGTATAGAAAGCTACCATAGGAAACACCTGAATATACTTGTATGTCAAAACATTGACGATTCTCTGCTCTGGAGAAAAGGGCATTTTCTTTAATGAAGCGAGTCAAACCCAAGGAGACATTATTGACAATTTTGCGTGCAGTAATCTAATGTATTTGACTCACAACAATGTACAGGTAGGTTTGTTTTTTACTATTTATTTTCATTGGCTATTGTGGAGCTACCATTAGTGAAAACAAGTCTGAGCACCCTTCTATATATTACCTTTTTCAACTTCATATGGGGTTCCTTGTTTGTTTGAACTGTTGCCTTTTTATTCAGTAAATCAGGAAAGTCATTGTTGAGCTGTACTACACAACTTAACATAGGCTTTAGTTTTTAGCACATCCCCTACAGTTTGATTTTCTGTCAGCTTCATTCAGTCATTCATAAAAATTTAAAACTGAGAATTCTACCTGTTGTGAAAGGGTGGAGCGCTAGTTATAAAGGCTAGAATGTATGTATGTGTACGTGTACGTGTGTATGTGGCTGTTTGTTCTGGGGTAGGAGGCCCGCAGGTTTATGCTTGCCTCGGGTCCAGTGATGGGTTCATCCGGCCCTGGGCATGTGGCTGGGTGCTGGAGTGGATTACAGCATGTTAATTTCAGCTGTGGGGGCTCGCACTGGGATACACCATCTTAAAAAAGCAGTTAAACTTAGAGTAAGTAGATAGGTTCCAAAAAATATAGCGCTACCCTCCCCACGTGTTGCTACAACTGTTTAAATAATATATTTCTCTATTCATTGTTCACATCCTGACAACTATACACTTATAACTATAAAGTTTGCTTCAAAGCTCTTTACAAAATGTCCGCTCTAGTACACTGATTATTGCCCACGTTGTCAAACAGGTAACACAGCAATAATGATCACTGATGTGGTACGAAACAGAAAAGAGTACTTGGGTCTTTTTGTATCTCTCTTCCTGCAGTGATTTAGAGTGCATATCTAAAACCCCAGTGCACTAGAGCAGACATTTCAAAAAGAGCTTTCCAATAGACTTTAAAGTTATGTGTAAAAAGGTGGCAGGATGTGAACAATGTAAAGAAATGACAGGTACGTTATTTAAACAGTTGTAGTAACTCATGGGGGCGGGTAATGCTAGATTTTTCAGAACCCTGCTTCTTACTCTTCAAAGCCTTTACTTCATGTGTAAAAGCAAAGTCAGTAAAGATGGACGCTGGAGAAACTGAGCCCTGGGATCAAAATCTGCCTTCAAAGTTCTCCTGTAATGTTTCGGGTCTATTTCCTCTAACACACCCTACAATTATATATTTTTCAATAGCATCACATTTAGGGGTGTTAAACATTTAGAATTTAAATGTCAGTAAAGGGTCAAGCGTTTTTAATTTTGCTTAATTGTTTAAACTTTGTCAAAAATGGCCAAATATTAACAACACGAGTGTATCTGCAAATACAGCTACTCAGTTTTCTTTCATTGCCTTCACCAGATTTAAATCAGCCAAGCCTTCATTTTCATTACAAGCAGGACGTGCAAACGAGATCGCGACATGTTAATAAGAGACTCCTCTTTATTAAAGCTAGAATGAACAGTACAGTATTTTATGCTGGACACACTTTATTACAGTCGTTCTGCATGTCTGTATTTACATTAAGAGGAGTCACTTCTGCACTTAAATGAAAACCCCATTTAGTTGTTTCACTTGAACGTGTTTCTCAGTGTGATTGAGATACACGAATGGATGAACAGGATCAATTGCATTCTTTAAAGAGAGTAGAAAAGCAGAGGTACAACACAGACAACCAGAAGCCCTATTTATAACATACGTGCAGTAATTTAGAGAAAGCTATTTATGTAAAAAAATAAGTAATAGCAGTATCTCAATGTTTTTTATTTTAATGTTTAAACTATATATTTTCAAAAGTTTAAACTTTTGATAAATGTAATGGAATCAAGCACCCCTAATGACATCACACATGTACAATAATATCCCTCTATTTAGACACTGAACATTTCTAATGTTATATACAGTACTTTAGTTCTTCTCCCCTTGGTATAATCAGGTAGGAGTGCCCATGTGAAAGAGGCTTACATCTGTATCTTAAGATCACCAGTAGTGAGTCCTATCCTGAACTGGTGTGAGTGGTACAGGAAAAACAAATAGCTAGTAATGTAACCTACATGCTCCCTCCCTCCCTCTCTGCCACACTATCACGCAATCTAGAATGACAATGTCACAGCTACTGGGAGTCACTCACCTGCTAGACTGCATTCTGAATGTGACTGCCCGTCTTCCTTTCCACCTCCTTGCATGCTGTTGAGACAGCCTTCCTCTCCAGCACCTTGCTCTCTCACACAGACTCTCTCCAGCACCACGCTACACTCCCGCAGGCGTACAGGCTCCAGCTCAGGGATGTTTGGTTTGAAGTCCTCGGATTCTTCCTTCCCTGGTTCCATGTGCTCAAACTCTACTTCAGGGGACTCCTGTTTAATATGGTTAATTTCCAGCACCTCTTCTTGTTTCACAGGAAGGTGTTCTTCTGTCTGCGGGATCTCCAATTCATTGTGCTCAGCTTTAATCTCAGAGACCTCTGGCTGGCTGCTGTCACACTGCATCTCACAGAGCTCCTGTTTGATGAGGAGGGAAGCCAACCCAAAGAACTCCACTGTAAAGGGGAGAGGTTCAAGTTCAGGGAACTCCTCTTTAATCTGGACAGATTCCATCTCCACACTGTCCATGACAGCACACAGGATTCTGTTTAGAAGTTGCTGAAAAAAAGAAGACATTTATTTATTTATTTACAGTACTACTAAGACCATTGAAGGGACCGACAGAATCTGTCCTTAACAGCAGGGCTGGCTTTACTATAGACACAGAATTACACAGAATTAATTGTAATAAGTTTATAATAATGAAGGACTTTATCTGTCTAATCTCAAGAATGATGGATGAAAGTTGGCAAAAGTTACAATATTTCTCTTTTCATTAATTATGTTGAGTATTTTAGAATGCGTTCTCCTAAAACAACCGATCAGTAAGGAGTCCTTTTGTCCTCGGGCCTTAAATATAGATTTGTTACAAAACATGATCTGTGATACAATGTTCCACAAACTTTATCAAACTGTGTATATTCTTTTAAAGACTTACACAAACATTGCCAACACTGGTGTATTATTTATTTCTTAGCAGACGCCCTTATCCAGAGCGACTTACAATTGTTACACATTATTTTGACATACAATTACCCATTTATACAGTTGGGTTTTTACTGGAGCAATCTAGGTAAAGTACCTTGCTCAAGGGTACAGCAGCAGTGTCCCCCACCTGGGATTGAACCCATGACCCTCCAGTCAAGAGTCCAGAGCACTAACCACTACTCCACACTGCTACCCAGTGTAGTGTGGGGTCACGCGAAATCTGGTCTCCCCTGGCAACAGGCTTGCCGTTTTGAACCGGTTGCTAAGCAAAGGACACATTGAAGTTACTTGCGTATTCAAATGGAGCGTGCATTGTTGGATTTCATTTAATTACCCTGAAAATAGCTATGTTTCCATCAACAAGAAGAACACATTTCTAGCGAACTTGCAAAATTTGGCGCATTATATATATATATATATATATATATATATATATATATATATATATATATATATATATATATAAAAATATAGGTTTATTAAAATGGATTCTAACAGGTTTCCAAAAAATTCAGCTCTAACGCTCTACCTGACACCATGAGCTGAAAAAACTGGTTATCACTCAAATTTTCTTGATCCGAACAACAAAAACTAAAACGTGCAATGCATCTCCATCTATTTCTTGTATAACGTATTGCTGGACTGAAAATGGACCAAGAAGGAATAATATACAGTATATCTCCTCCAAATTAAAAAGAATTACCATTGTGCAACTTTTCACATTTTTTGAAGCTGTGCTGTTTCATTCATATGCAATTTTAAGTAATAATAATAATAATAATAATAATAATAATAATAATAATAATAATAAAAATAATAATAAATCAGACAGAATGACAGTCCAGTATCAGATAGCCTCCGGAGATAGCTGCAACGAAACCTAAAAGATGATATTTCAATCCTGCTTGGGAAAATGAATATTTTGTTTTTGAACAATCAAGGGTGGAATTAATCTGCAGTGGCCAGAGCATTGCCAAGAAATGGTGTACAAAATATTAAAACAGCAGAAAATATGTTTGCAAGAAAAGCGATAGAAAACAAGAGGCACTGGAACCATGTTTAAAGCAGGGGTGCTGAAAGCTCCTCTAGTTCCAGTGTCCTTGCAGTAATGCAGTGGCACTGGAACCATGTTTAAAGCAGGGGTGCTGAGAGCTCCTCTAGTTCCAGTGCCCTTGCAGTAATGCAGTGGCACTGGAACCATGTTTAAAGCAGGGCTTCTGAGAAGTTCTCCTTAGTTCCAGTGCCCTTGCAGTAATGCAGTGGCACTGAACCATGTTTAAAGCAGGGGTGCTGAGAGTTTTAGTTCCAGTGCCCTTGCAGTAATGCAGTGGCACTGGAACCATGTTTAAAGCAGGGGGCTGAGAGAGTTCTTAGTTCCAGTGCCCTTGCAGTAATGCAGTGGCACTGGAACCATGTTTAAAGCAGGGCTGCTGAGAGCTCCTTCTAGTTCCAGTGCCCCTTGCAGTAATGCAGTGGCAGCATTAAGGTATGTTTATTTGAAAGGGATAGGGCTATATGAGAATACTAACGGACAAAATATAGTGATCTTGTCCAGTGAGGCAGTATTTTGAACCATGTTTTAACATGGCTGCTGCCAACCCCTGCATATGAGTGCCATTTAAGATGAATTGCAGTAATGGCACTGGAACCATGTTTAAAGCAGGGCAGAATTAACCAGTTCCAGTGCCAAATATAATGTTACGTTAACATATTGAATTACAACTGCAGTTTAACACAATTAAGCAGGTTGGTGATTCCAGTCCTTACATAAAATATGCCTTTTAATTAACAGAATGCTACATTCCTTGTTTACTGAACTAATATGAATGCAGTGGCATTTATACCATATTTAAAAGTACAACAATTGCAAACAGCATCCATCTACCAGTGCCCTTAGGCAACTTAAACTGAACAGAAGTCACCAGAACCCATGTAGCTGTCACCGCTGAAGCTGATTTTACAGGAAATTTACAGATTCTAGTTCCACGCCAGAGAACAAAAGTTTGTTTTAATGCTGATACAAAGCATTAATCTTAGGTATGTTTTAATTTGATATTGATAAATGAAAGATGTTAAATTACCAACGGACATAAAATATACATCTTGTCCTATTTTGAGGTCACTATTTTGTCTGTATTTTTTCAACATGACTGTACCAACCCCTGCATATGAGAAGTGCCATTTAAGATGAATTAAAGGATACCTGTGCCCAAACCACAGAATTAACCAACGTTGCAGCATCATAGTCAAATATAATGTTACGTTAACATATTGAATTACATGACTGCAGTTTAACACAATTAATAGGTTGGTGATTCCCAGTCCTTTGAAAAATATGCCTTTACCATTAACAGAAAATACATTCATTGTTTACTGAACTAATATGAAGCATCATCATTTATGCAACATATTTAAAAGTACAACAATTGATAAACAGTTCCATCTACCTGTAATTTTACAACTTAAACTGAACAGAAGTTTTCCAGAGCTTAGCCATGTAGAAATCATTTAAACAACTAATGTGATTTTACAGGAAATTTACAGATTCTAGTTACTGACGCTTCACTTAGAACAAAAGTTTCCAGGCTTAATCCCCCATACAACACAGATACTAATCTTATACATGGTTTTAATTGTGAGTATATTTAAATGAAAGATGTTAAACGTTTATATACGAACATAGAAACTGTACATAATTCATATTGTATTTTTGTAACAAACTATTGAAAATGTATTTTTCTTAAACATGTACCAGTATGTACGTTTTCCAATAAAAGGATAAAGGAATCTTGTTCAAATCACGTCAGTGTGCCCGCTCACCGGTGATGCACAGTAGGGGTCATAGATTCCAAGTACCTGGGAACATCATAAATGATATCTTTCTAATTCCTGTGACTGAAGGTAGAAGAATACCCTGTGGGTTCCAAAATAAACGACAGCATGTAGCCTGCTGGGGTCACCCCATTGCAGCCTTCCACTTGGATTGTTTAAATCACATATGTGTTCCGCACATTCCCCAGTAGAATGTACAGATCAGGAAACCAACAGTGCATTTTTTCTAAATACAACAGTGGAAACAATTTAAACTAATGTATGTCAAAGAAAATATTATAGGACACAGTTGGTGTTTCTGACTGTCTTCAAACAAACACCTGACATCACGGCATCCAGGCTTTTAATTCCTCTTCCCATTACAAACGGAACACAAGCCCTGCTAATTCCTGGACCCCCGGGTCCAAAACACCTGACCCGTCCTGCCCCCAACTCAAGACAGAACAACAAGTCTCAAATGCAACACCCCGTGACCGCTTTGCCCCCCTTCACTAACACTCCCATTCACTAACACCGTGACCCTGCCCTGCCTTCCAATACAAACTGAACAACAAGTCCTGCACACATTCTCCCCATTCACTAACACCGTGACCGCCCCTTTCCTTCAATACAAACTGAACAACAAGGCCCGCACACCATTCCCCATTCACTAACACCGTGACCCGCCTGCTTCCTTCCAATACAAACTGAACAACAAGTCCCCGCACATTCTCCCATTCACTAACACCGTGACCCGTGCTTCCTTCCAATACAAACTGAACAACAAGTCCTGCACACATTCTCCCCATTCACTAACACCGTGACCCGTCCTGCTCCCCTTCCAATACAAACTGAACAACAAGTCCGCACATTATTCTCCCATTCACTAACACCGTGACCCGCCCGTTCCTTCCAATACAAACTGAACAACAAGTCCTGCACACATTCTCCCCATTCACTAACACCGTGACCCGCCCCTTCTCTTCCAATACAAACTGAACAACAAGTCCTGCACACATTCTCCCTATTCACTAACACCGTGACCCCATTCCTGTTCCCTGCTCCCCTTCCAATACAAACTGAACAACAAGTCCCTGCATTATTATTCTCCCCTATTCACTAACACCGTGACCCGCCTGCCCCTTCCAATACAAACTGAACAACAAGTCCTGCACACCATTCTCCCCATTCACTAACACTGTGACCCGTCCTGTTCTTCCAATAAACAAAACAACAAGTCCTGCACACATTCTCCCATTCACTAACACCGTGACCCGTCCTGCCCTTCCAATACAAACTGAACAACAAGTCCTGCACACATTCTCCCCATTCACTAACACCGTGACCCGTCCCGTTCCCCTTCCAATCCAAACTGAACAACAAGTCCTGCAACAAAGCAACTGTCCAGGTCGTTACAATATATTTATAAGTAAAACTATATAAAAAGCATGACAACCTTTATGTACAAAAATCTTCACTGATATACAATTGAACAGGAACTGCTGAATATTTAATTTCATACAGTACTGTCATTGTTTATATGATAGTAATGTAAACAAATTACAGACACGTCTATGTATTCATTTTTCAATATTTATATTTTAATTTTACCAAATATATAGGCTATCCTTCAGCATAGCTATTTCTTAGAAATGAAGTTTCTTTTTTGTCCAGCGGGGACCGCAAATAGCGTTACTCTCATCAACCAGCATAGACAGAGGAAACCGTACTTCATTGTGCCAATAGGGACCACAATGAGTGTTACACTCACAGGAAACCAACAATTTTCAGAGCTTCAGCTCAAAATCTTAGAATGAGGATGATGAAGATGAAGGATGATTCGAAATATAACAGTCTGGAGAATTTTCAGCTGGCTGACTTCAATCTTTCAAAATACTGTTTGTCTCAACTAATCGTGTAGCGCTGACAGTTAACACAACACGTTTGTAAGCTGAAGGTTGTAGGTTCAAAAAGATTTTTTTTAGAGGCAAACGTTCCATTTTAGAACAGAAATAAATCATTTCGTTTGCTAGGGCGGCAAACATCGTTGCGCGGCCCTCCACTCAACTGAACCGCAGTTAAACTCTACAGTAGTTCCCGTATTTGAAAGAGATAAGAGAACCAATTCATTACAAATTCAGACAACCAGGTATTATTGTAAAGCAATAGTATATGCAAGACACTAGACGTACAGCTGTTTATATTAAATAGATATTTTCATAACCAGTTTCATACACACATGATTAAAACACCGTCATTATTAACTCTATGTGTAACACTCCCCCCTCTCGTATACTGAATAGTTCGGTTGAGAATTAGCTCGTCTCACTGCCCTATTGTAGCCGCTTAAGAAATAAAACACTAATTAAACAGAAGAGTCGTGCAGGACATGCAAAGGATCAGCAGCATATTTCAGGAAAGCAAACGCAACCTACAGAGCAGAGCATCTCCGTGTGTTTCCATCAAACTGAATCAACCCACAGCAAAGCACAGGAAGAGGGGCTGTGCATAAGAATGAACACCGCGCGCTCACTGTATTGCAGAAGAGCTCCCTTTCAAAGAGTCTCCAGTGCTGGAGCTACACAAACTGAACGGAGTGAACGCCACGCATGCAAACGACAATGGGATGAAATGGTCGGCACCACTGCTGCACAAACGCAAAAGGTCCTCAAAACGCAACTCCTCCAGAGTAATGATGTGTCATTTATGGCGGATGGGCAGCAGTGGGGAGTAGTGGTCAGGGCTCTGGACTCTTGACCGGAGGGTCGTGGGTTCAATCCCAGGTGGGGATAAGGGCGTCTGCTAAGAAATAAATACATGAAAATAAAATGGAACGCTGCAAACAATTAAAGAGGTAAAAGCCCGATTCGATTCTGTTACCGGTTCAGAATCGATACTGTTTGTCTCTGCGGCTGATTGG
>JAHFZB010001060.1:15000-17000 GCA_036884735.1 Huso huso | reverse complement strand
TTTTTTTTTTTTTTTACGTGGTGGTGGCGTGAACTTGATTGGTCCTGTGCAGAGCAGGGCAGGGCTGGTGGGCGTGAACTTGATTGGTCCTGTGCAGAGCAGGGCAGGGCTGGGCGCTATTACTTGAATTTTTTTTTTTTTTTTTTTTTTGGTGGTGTGGTGAACTGAACTGGTTGGTCCTGTGCAGAGCAGGGCAGGGCTGGGGCTGGGCTGGCGCTAATAATTTTTTTTTTTTTTTTTTTTTTTTTTTGGTGTGAACGTGGTCCTGTGCAGTTGGTGCAGAGCAGGGCAGGGCTGGCGCTAATAATTTTTTTTTTTTTTTTTTTTTTTCTTTGTGGTGGTGTGAACTTGTTTTGTCCTGTGCAGAGCAGGGCAGGGCTGGGCTGGCTTTTTAATTTTTTTTTTTTTTTTTTTTTTTTTTTTGGTGGTGGTGGCGTGAACTTTTTGGTCCTGTGCAGAGCAGGGCAGGGCAGCAGGCAGGGCTATTAAATAATTTTTTTTTTTTTTTTTTTTTTTTTACGGTGGTGGCGTGAACTTGTTGGTCCTGTGCAGAGCAGGGCAGGGCTGGGCAGGGCTGGGGCTTTTAATTTTTTTTTTTTTTTTTTTTTTTTTTGGTGGTGGTGTGAACTTGATTGGTCCTGTGCAGAGCAGGGCAGGGCTGGGGCTATTGCATAATTTTTTTTTTTTTTTTTTTTGGTGGTGGGCGTGAACTTGTTGGTCCTGTGCAGAGCAGGGCAGGGCTGGGCAGGGCTGGCGCTAATTTTTTTAATTTTTTTTTTTTTTTTTTTTTTACGTGGTGGTGGCGTGAACTTGATTGGTCCTGTGCAGAGCAGGGCAGGGCTGGGCTAGGGCTAATAATTTTTTTTTTTTTTTTTTTTTTTTTTGGTGGCGTGAACTTTTGGTCCTGTGCAGAGCAGGGCAGGGCTGGGTCTGCTGGGCTGCAGCCTTTTTTTTTTTTTTGGCGTGAACTTGGTTGGTGCAGGGGGCTTTTTTTTTTTTTTTTTTTTTTTTGGTGGTGGCGTTTTTTTTTTTTTTTTGCAGGGGCTGGCGTGAACTTTTTTTTGTGCAGTGGTGGTGCAGAACAGGGCAGTCCTGTGCAGAGCAGGGCAGGGCTTTTTTTTTTTTTTTTTTTTTTTGGTGGTGGTGGCGAACTTGGTCCTGTGCAGAGCAGGGCAGGCAGGGCAGGGCAGGGCTGGCTGGCTAATTTTTTTTTTTTTTTTTTTTTTTTTTTTTTTTTTTGGTGGTGGCGTGAACTTGTTGGTCCTGTGCAGAGCAGGGCAGGGCAGGGCGGCAGGGCTAATTGAATAATTTTTTTTTTTTTTTTTTTTTTTTTTTTTGGTGGTGGTGAACTTGATTGGTCCTGTGCCTGTGCAGGGCAGGGCAGGGCTGGCGGCTAATTTTTTTTTTTTTTTTTTTTTTTTTTTATAATTTTTTTTTTTTTTTTTTTTGGTGGTGTGAACTTTTTTTTTTGGTCCTGTTGGTCCAGTGCAGGCAGGGCAGGGCTGGGCTATTGCTGAATAATTTTTTTTTTTTTTTTTTTTGGTGGTGGCGTGAACTTGGTTGGTCCTGTGCAGAGCAGGGCAGGGCAGGGGGCAGGGCTGGCTGAATAATTTTTTTTTTTTTTTTTTTTTTTTTTTTTTTTTGGTGGTGGCGTGAACTTGATTGGTCCTGTGCAGAGCAGGGCAGGGCTGGGGCTATTAATTGAATAATTTTTTTTTTTTTTTTTTTTTTTTTTTGGTGGTGGCGTGAACTTGTTGGTCCTGTGCAGAGCAGGGCAGGGCTGGGCAGGGCTGCTGGCGAATAATTTTTTTTTTTTTTTTTTTTTTGGTGGTGGTGTGAACTTTGGTCCTGTGCAGAGCAGGGCAGGGCTGGCGCTGGTAATTTTTTAATTTTTTTTTTTTTTTTTTTTGGTGGCGTGGGGCTGGGTAATGGTTTTTTTTTTTTTTTTTTTGTGGGCAGCAGGGCAGGGGCTGGCGCTGGTTTGGTGGTGGTGGCGTGAA
>JAHFZB010001059.1:0-17000 GCA_036884735.1 Huso huso | reverse complement strand
GTGAAGTGAACAGAGTGGTTTCTGAGTTTTATAGGCAATTGTTTATGTACATGGAAAACATTGGAATCTTAGATTCTACAAATGAAGTTGATTTATGTGCATTACACTTTGTTTACATTCTAAGAATAGGAAATTCTGTGCAAGAATTCACTCGCCAGTGGAATTACCATCGACTTAGCACTGTTCAGTCAATGTCTCCCTTAGCATTATGGCATTCTGGAATACTTTCAAATCTTACTACAGTAAATTCACAAGATCTTCTGAGTGGCATAGATAATTATGGAATTGACCATGTAGGCCCAATTACAGCAAATGAGGCAGACACATACATTCATGTTCTACATAGTACAGTACAAATGAGCGCTGAAAACCACAGGGAGCTTCTATCTCTTTGTGATCCATTATCAGATGATGACAACAGTGGTATTAATCATTATTTATTTGTTTTGGATTATGTGATAAACAATGTTAGATAGTGTTATATACAAATAATTACGTTCCAACTCAATTAATTGCAAAAACGGTGTTGTTGTATCACTCCCGATGTTACATATGTGGGAGGATAGACTCATCCCCGTCCCTTTTAAGTTGGGTTAGTAGCCTGTCCAGGTCAAAAGCTTCAATCCCCATAGTTCCTAGCAAACCTCCTTTGTTTGTCCTCTTTCTTTCTTCTTCCTTTTTCCAATAACAATTCCTTTCTGTTATCTTCAACTCCATCTCTGCCACATCTCTCTCCTCTACCTCTGATCACTTACAACCATCTGCTAATGCTGCGCATGCAAACCTTTCCTCTAGTCTTATTCTTCTTGATTTTTCGCCAGCCTTCAACACCGTGGATCATTCTGTCCTCTCTACCACTCTGTCTAATCTTGGTATTTCTGGTACACCTTTATCTTGGATTCAATCTTACCTCCTGTGGTTTCTCTTTTCTCTTCTAGCCCCCCCCCTCCTTCACTGGAACAGGCTCCCTCTTAATATTAAGCAGTCTCCCAACCCAATGACATTCCGTTCCTCCCTCAAACCCACCTATTTTCTGTGGCCTACCCTAATTCACCTCCGAATCCTTCCATACCATCTTTCCAATTAGATTTATTGTTGTCTTTTTGTTTGTCTATTGTCTTCTCCTGCCCTTCCCAGCATTCATTTATTTACATATTTGTCAGTTTCCTTTGTTTAATACAATTTTCATTTATCCTATACTGTACTGTTACACTTTGTAAAGCACTTTGATAAAAGCGCTATATAAATATCAATAAATAAATAAATACATAATTGGCCCACTTAAGTAATTTAGAGCACACCCCTGCTTGTCAGTTTTTTTTCAAAACCATTATTAAACATTCAATTTTGTGTTATGACTAATAATAAAAAGTAGTGCTGAGCCAAATATATTTAATACAAATAATATTTAATATAAATAAATTTGCATTTGCCATGGAAATAATAAATGATCAAATCACTTGCCCATTTAGTGTTTGTTGTTTGAAACTGATGAATTGGTTAAAGCAGTGTTTCACAATTCTTTTCTATACCTGTAACTTCAAATTAACTTTAAGAGCTCCAAAGAAAAGAAAAAGCTCAGATTAGGTAAAGTATTAGTTAAATGAAGGGTGCAATTAAGTCATTGAGTTGGGGGGAAAAAAAAAGAATACACAGATCTCCCCAGGACCAGGAAAAACAAGAAATCCCAAGTACACTGTATTTTTTTTCTCATTTTTTTTTTTTTTTTTTGGTTTTATATGGAGCATCCCTACCATCCAGCACACCAGAAGATCAATAGTTGACTATGCAAAGCCAAAGCCCTGACAATTTAGAACAGCATATCTCATGGCTTCAGTGAATTCTTCATAAACTACATGTACAGTTGGCAAAAAACAACGTAGAGTTGCATGTATTTGCCTTTGGAAATCTTGATTTCTCTCCATTGTCCTCAGCATCATGTAAAAAATCTACAGTGGGTTCTGGTCTGAATCCCAGTGGTGGTACGGTCTTAATCAAAATACTTCCAAAGACAGTGTGCCCAGCTGAGTGAAAGATGAATCCCCTAAACAAGTTAGAAAAGTAACCTAACTACAACAAAGTATGTATTTTTTTCTAGTGAACAACAGTAGTACAGTCACCTTGTAGTTCTTGTATAAAGTCTTTCCAGTGAGACAATACAAGATTTTCTGTTCCCCTTTTATTGGAGCCCAATGGGTGTAGAACAGGGCGGAAGATATTATCAAATGTCTTGGCTGTGAGGGTGTCTTCTGTGTAGCACATGACATGCTTGAATGCATTGGGATACTTGGTCATAGCATCCAGTACACCTAGAGTTTTCAGCCCTTCCTTTAATCTGAAAAAGAATGGACATTTTAAGAATTAAAAACATAGGGCCTGATTCAGCTTACCATGTGCTATCTGCTTTCCATGCTCTATCTGCTTTTTAACACATGGACTATATACCGGGGACAAATGACACCACGAGGGAGGTATTTAATATTCAGAAGGGTGCTTCCTTCCACAGTTGCCTTACTGTGTGTTAAAAATAACAATTACTAAAACAATCATTTCGTACAAAATCACAAGATAAAAAGAGCAGACCACTGTAGTGAAGTCTGTGGGAAATATGGATATCGTACAGTGCCAGAGAACAAAGAGCCCAACCATAAACCGAGCCTGAACAAGCACATTGTTTTTAATGACACCAGTACAGCCCTCTTAAAAATGAAAAATAAACATAAAAATGAATTAAACATTAATTAAAAACCAATTACCTTTCATTTATAACGCAAAGCAAAGTTAACCAACAAACATAAAATCTACATTGCAGCTTTGCATTGTTTAATAAGAATTAAAAGCAGGGCCAAACGCAGGGCATGGCCGAGCAGAGCGGGGCAGAGCAGGGCAGAACGGCAGAACAGAGCCATGTAGGGGGCCAAGTGCACATGGCCGGGGATGGCCGAGCAGGACAGGGCAGGGCTGAGCAGAATGAGTGTACCTCTCAAATGCTGCCTGTGTTCTTCCAAAAATGTACCAATGTGCAGTTTCTTCAGCAATCTTGCGATAATCATCAGCATTACGGATAACTTTGTGTGTTCCAGCCAGCTGCATCAGAGTTTGGATTGGTTCAATTAAGTTTGCTGTGTTTGAATGTTCTTCCTGGTAAGTTAGAAGCTGTAAAAAATAAAAATGCAATTTGTCTTTATAAATCTTTCATATTACATTTTGCAAAGAAAAGACTACTTATATTAATTTCCAGGCAATCTGTTATGGAGTGAGATTACTGTCAAATATTTTGTACTATTTACAAGAATAAAAAAAATATGACTATGAATCAAAAAAGCTACGAGTTGGATGGAGTGTGATATCACTGTCAAAAATACATCACAGAAGCCACAGGCACAGATTGTTAATGGTGGGAACAATTGATTAGGACTTCTGAGCGTATAATCTCCATCCAAAATGTAGCTTTTTTTTTTTTTTACTCGCACTCCTGTTTTGTTTTTTTTGTGGTCGTATTTACGATTCATAGTCGTATTTTTTTATTCATAATGGTAAATACAAGTACATACTATTTTACAGTAATCTCACTCCATACCTGTGCAATATAACGTGAATAATTGTTCTAATCAATAGATACATTGATGAATAAGATTAGAAAAAGCTGTATATCGTCCATAAATTTCACCGAAAGCCTTTTACAAGGTAAGAAAGTTTTTTTTTTAAAGCCTCATTTCGCTCCTTCCCATAGGTGATTCCGGCTGATATTAAACAGGGAAACATTTTCTGTATCAATCTGGGAGGCCAGCTCACAGAGAATATCCCCAATGTCTGGTGAAATAATAAGAAATATTAAAAGAAAATAATTATTTATTTTTAGCAGATATTATTGTATCAAATATCTTGTCAGAAACACTTGACTGTGATACTATAAATGTAAAAGTCAAAGAAATATCTGACAAATAAAACTACATTAACTCATAAGAATATATACCTATACATCAAACTAAAAGCCTATAAAAGGAAAGATAATAAAAAGTTGTCTTTAATTTTAAATGGTTTACAGATAAAAGCTACAATGGTCCCCCTTTTAACAGTTAAAATTTGAATGTATTACAAGTAGGGCCTTGCGTTTTTTTGCAACCTGCACCGCAAGATGCCGATACAGTGTCCTCATGAAACTACCAATTAAGCAATTATTAACACTCACCCCATTGCGTTACTTTAATCAACTGAAACACGGTTTAAAAAAACAAGTAGCGAAAAACACAGGGCCCTAATTATAAGGAGGGAAGTATTAAACACTATGACCTGTTGTGATATACTAATAGCTAAAGTCTTAATATTTGTAAAAATAAAAAACTAGCACTTTTTTTTATCGTACAACTGGGACATAATACACAACTGGATCAAATAAAGGGTAAGCACATTACTGTAGGTGTGATTTCTTACCTTGGACAATCAAGAACCCTGGAAACTGTGGCATTTTCTTCTTCTGTTATGATAAGAGGCCCATCTGAACCTGCTGTCGAATACAGAGCATCTATGAGTTCTGAAGGAGCATCCTCAATGACCTGAAGAACTGTTACATTCAGGCTGTTCATTGGTGGACTGGAATCAGTCAAATCTATTTCAATATCATCATCATCATTATTTGACAGAGTACCTCTGTTCTTCTGCAAAAAAAAAATCTCCTGTAGTGAATTAAGTTTAGAAAACTAAAGGGCCTGAATTAGTTGCTTTTAAAAATAAATACAGTAAGACTGTGAATGAATGACTACAATCTTTAACAATCGCTATTTCTATATACTGTACATTCGAACAAATAGAAACAGTCATTGACTGTTACCTTTGTATTTGCAGGAACGACCAGCAGTTGTAAAGATGGACGAAGGTACACAGTTTTGTCCTTGAAAATTTTATTTAGTAACAGTCCATTCATCTTTTGGTCAAACGGTCAGTGGCACCACCCCAGCGTCCCAGCGGCTCGCCAAATGGTCCCTGACACTTCCCCAGCGCGCGCACGGGCAACAGAGACTTCGTGTGGTGTCCAAGTGGATCGCCAGCCTGTCCTTGGCACCTCATCAGTGCGAGTTCGGGGACTCAGCGACTTCTCGTGTGGTCCAAGCGCCTTGCCAACTGTCCATGGCACCTCCGCAGTGCGCGCACAGGGACCAGAAACCTCACGCCGGGTCCCAGTGGCTCGCCAAATGGTCCGTGGTACCTCCCAAGCGCGAGCACGGGGCCCAGCGACTTCGCGTGCGGGTCCCAGTGGGTCGCTAAACGGTCCGTGGCACCTCGCCAGCGAGCGCAGAGGCCCCAGCGACCTCGCGCAGGGTCCCAGCGGCTCGCCAAATGTGCCTGGCACATCCCCAGCGCGAGCACAGACACTAACGACCACACGCGGGGTCCCAGTTGCCCGCCAAATGGTCCCTGTCTCCTCCCCAGAGAGCGCACGGGGCCCAGCGATCCCCCACGCGTTCCCAGCGGCTCGCCAAATGGTCCCTGGTACCTCCCAAGCGCGCGCACAGGGCCCAGCAACTTCGCGTGGGGTCACAGCTCCTTGCAAAATGTTCCATGTCCCCTCCCCAGTGTGCGCACAGGGCACAGCGACCCAGTGCGGGGTCCCAGCAGCTCGCCAAATGGTCCCTGGCACCTCCCCAGCGCGCGGCACAGTCCCCAGTGATTTAACGTGGGGTCCCAGAGGCTCACCAAACGGTCCCGGGCACCACCCCAGCGCGCGCACGGGCACCAGCGACCCTACGCAGGGTCCCAGCGACTTGCCAAACAGTCCCTGTCGCCTCCTCAGTCCGTGCATGGTCCCCAGCGACCCTGTGCGGGGTCCCAGCTGCTCGCCAAATGGTCCCTGACACCTCCCAAGCGCGTGTACGGGGCCCAGTGACCCCGCGCAGGGTGCCAGCAGCTTGCCAAATGGTCCCTGGCACTTCCCAAGCGTGCGCATGGGGCCTAGCTACCCCGCGAGGGGGGGCCAGCGGCTCGCCAAATGGTACCTGGCACCTCCCCAGCGCATGCACGGGCAACAGTGACTTCGCGTGGGGTCACAGCTGCTCGCCAAATGTTCCATGTTCCCTCCCCAGCCTGTGCACGGGGCACAGCGACCCAGCGCGGGGTCCCAACGACTCGCCAAACAGTCCCTGTCACCTCCCCAGCCCGTGCACGGGCCCCAGCGACCCTACGCGGGGTGCCAGCTGCTCGCCAAATGGTCCCTGGCACCTCCCAAGCGCACGCACGGGGCCCAGCGACACTGTGCGGGGTCCCAGTGGCTCGCCAAATGGTCTCTGGCACCTACCAAGTGTGTGCACATGGCCCAGCAACCCCGCCCGGGGTCCCAGTGGCTCGCCAAATGGTCTCTGGCACCTACCAAGTGTGTGCACATGGCCCAGCAACCCCGCCCGGGGTCCCAGCGGCTCACCATATGCTCCCTGGCACCTCCCCAGCACACGCAAAGGCCCCAGCAAACCAGCCTGGGGTCCCAGCTGCTTGCCAAAAGGTCCCTGGCACCTGCCCAGCGCACACACGGACACTAGCGACCCGACGCATGGTCCCAGCGGCTCGCCAAACCATCCCTGGTGCCTCCCCAGCGCGCACACGGGCCCCAGCGACGACACACAGGGTACCATCTGATCGCCAAATACTCCCTGGCAAATCCGCAGCACGCGCATGGGCACCAGCGACCACACACAGGGTACCATCTGATCGCCAAATACTCCCTGGCACCTCACCAGCGCACGCACAGAGCCCAGCAGCCCCACGCGGTGTTCCAGCGGCTCGCCAAATGGTCCCTGGCACCTACCCAGCGCACGCTCGGGCACCAGCGACCCCACTTGGGGTCCCAGCGGCTCGCCAAATGGTCCCTGGCACGTCCCAAGCACGAGTCGAAGCCCTAGCGACCCCATGCGGGTTCCCGGCAGTTCGCCGAATGGTCCCTGGCACCTCCCCAACGCGCGCACGGAAACTAGCAACCCGACGCTGGGTCAGATTGGCTCGCCAAACCGTCCCTGGCGCCTCCCCAGCACGCACATGGGCCCCAGTGACCCCACACGGGGTCCCAGCTGCTCGCCAAATGGTCCCTGGCACCTCCCAAGCGCACGCACGGGGAGCAGCAACTTCGCGTGTGGTCACAGCTGCTTGCCAAATGTTCCATGTCCCCTCCCCAGGGGTCCCAGTGGCTCGCCAAATGGTCCCGGGCACCTCCCAGGCACGCGCACGTGTCCCAGCGACACTGTGCCGGGTCCCAGTGGCTCGCCAAATGGTCTGGCACCTACCCAGCATGTGCACATGGCCCAGCAACCCCACCCGGGGTCCCAGCGGCTCGCCATATGCTCCCTGGCACCTCCCCAGCACACGCAAGGGCCCCAGCAAACCAGCCTGGGGTCCCAGCAGCTCTCCAAAAGGTCCCTGGCACCTGCCCAGCGCACACACGGACACTAGCGACCCGACGCGTGGTCCCAGCGGCTCGCCAAACCGTCCCTGGCGCCTCCCCAGCGTGCACACGGGCCCCAGCGACCACACACGGGGTACCATCTGATCGCCAAATACTCCCTGGCACCTCCCCAGCGCACGCACAGAGCCCAGCAACCCCGCGCGGTGTCCCAGCGGCTCGCCAAATGGTCCCTGGCACCTACCCAGCGCACGCACAGAGCCCAGCAGCCCTGCGCGGTGTCCCAGCGGCTCGGCAAATGGTCCCTGGCACCTCCCCAGCGTGCGCACGGACACTAGCGACCCCACGCGGGATCCCAGCGGCTCGCCAAATGGACCCTTGCATCTCCCCAACGCGCGCACGGAAACTAGCGACCCGACGCTGGGTCAGATTGGCTCGCCAAACCGTCCCTGGCGCATCCCCAGCATGCACATTAGCCCCAGTGACCCCACACGGGGTCCCAGCTGCTCGCTAAATGGTCCCTGGCACATCCCCAGCGTGCGCACGGACTCTAGTGACCCCACGTGGGGTCCCAGCAGGTCGCCAAACGGTCCCTGGCACCTCTCCAGCTCGCGCACGAACACTAGCGACCACACGCGGGGCCCCAGCGGCTCGCCAAATGCTCCTGGCACCTACCCAGTGCACGCACAGGGCCCAACAACCCCAAAGCAGGGTCCCAGCGTCTCTCGAAATGGTCCCTGGCACCTACCCAGCGCATGCACAGGGTCCAACAAACCCGCGCGGAGTCCTAGCGGCTCGCCAAATGGTCCCTGGCATGTCCCAAGCACGAGTCGAAGCCCTAGCGACCCCATGCGGGTTCCCGGCAGTTCGCCGAATGGTCCCTGGCACCTCCCCAGCGCGCGCACGGGACCCAGCTAACCCATGCGGGGTCCCAGCGGCTCGCCAAATGGTCACTGTCACCTCCCCAGCATGCGCACGGTCAACAACGACTTCGCGTGGGGTCCAAGCGGATCGCCAAATGGTCCCTGGCACCTACCCAGCGTGCGCACATGTCCCAGCAAACCCGTCCAGGGTCCCAGCGGCTCACCATATGCTCCCTGGCACCTCCCCAGCGCACGCAAGGGCAACAGCAAACCAGCGTGGGGTCCCAGCGGCTCGCCAAAAGGTCCCTGGTGCCTCCCCAGCGTGCACACGAGCCCAAGCGACCACACACGGGGTCCCATCTGATCGCCAAATATTCCCTGGCACATCCGCAGCATGCGCACAGGCCCAGCAACCCCGCGCGGTGTCCCAGCGGCGGGCCAAATGGTCCCTGGCACCTACCCAGCGCACGCACGGGCACCAGCGACCCCGCTCGGGGTCCCAGCGGTTCGCCAAACCATCCCTGGCTCCCCTCCAGCACGCGCATGGGCCCCAGCGACCCCGCACGGGGTCCCAGCTGCTCGCCAAATGGTCCCTGGCATCTCCCAGCGTGCGCATGGACTCTAGGGACCCCACGTGGGGTCCCAGTGGCTCGCCAAACGGTCCCTGGCATCTCCCCAGCGTGCCGGTCCCAGCGCGACCACACGACCATCGTCTCGCCAAACCATCCCTGGCTCCCAGTGCACGCGCAGGGGTCCCCAGCCCCCCGCGACGTCCCAGCGTCTCTTCAAATGGTCCCTGGCACCTCTCCAGCGCGCACACGGACACTAGCGACTCCAGGCTGGGTCCAGCGGCTCGCCAAACCGTCCCTGGCGCCTGCCCCGCGCGCGCACGGGTCCCAGCGACACCGCACAGGGTCACAGCTGCTCGCCAAATGTTCCATGGCCCCTCCCCAGCATGCGCACGGTTCCCAGTGACTTAGCGCGGGGGTCCCAGAGGCTCGCCAAACGGTCCTTGGCACCAACCCAGCGCACGACGATCGGAACCAGCGACCCGTCGGGGTCCCAGCGGTTCGCCAAACCATCCCTGGCACCCCTCCCCAGAATTCGCCCGACGTCACCAGCTACCCCACGACGGGGTCCCAGCAGCTCGCCAAATGGTCCCTGGCACCTCCCCAGCATGCACATCGGGCACAGCGACCCCCACGGGGTCCCAGTTGCTCGCCAAATGGTCCCTGGCACCTCCCCAGCATGCACGCACAGGGCCCAGCAACCCAGCGCGGGTCCCAGCTGCTCGCCAAATGGTCCCTGGCATCTCAGCCTACCCAGCACGCACAGGCCCAACAACCCCAAAGGGGTCCCAGCGGCCTCGCCAAACTGTCCCTGGCACCTCAAGCAGCATGCACACAGACCCAGGACCCAGCACGGGTCCCAGTCCCCATGCGCCAAAATGGTCCCTGGCACCTCCCCAGCACACGCCACGGGCCCAGCGACCACGCCTGGGGTCCCAGCGGCTCGCCAAATGGTCCCTGGCACCTCCCAGCATGCACACCCCAGGAACCCAGCAGGGTCCCCAACAAATGGTCCCTGGGGTCCCAGCTGCTTGCCAAATGATCCCTGGGGTCCCATCCCCAGCCCCAGCACGCTCATGGGCACAGCGACCCAGCGCTTCAAATGGGTCCCAGCGGCTCGCCAAACAGTCCCTGGCACCTCCCCAGCCCGCGATGGGCCCCAGCTTCCCCACGCCCCAGCAGTCCCAGCTGCTCGCCAAATGGTCCCTGGCACCTCCCCAGCATGCGCATCGGGCCCAGCGACCAAAGCAGGGTCCCAGCAGCTCGCCAAATGGGCCCTGGCACCTCCCCAGCATGCGCATGGGGCCCAGCAACCCAAAGCTGGGTCCCAGCAGCTCGCCAAAACCATCCCTGGCACCTCTCCAGCGACCCAAGACGGGGTCCCAGCGACTCCAAACCGTCCCTGGGTCCCAGCGGCCGCCAAATGGGCCCCTGGCACCTCCCCAAATGGTCCCATCTCTCCACGGGCCCCAGAGCCCAGGGGGGTCCAAGCGGATCCCAGAGGTCTCACCAAATGGTCCATGGCACCTCCCAGCACACACACGGGCCCCAGCGACTTTGCACGGGTCCCAGCGGTTCCCAAATGGTCCCTGGCACCTCCCCAAGCGTGGGGCCCACAGCGACCCAAAATGGCGGGTCCCAGCATGCACGCCAAATGTTCCCAGAGACACCCCCAGCACGTCCCTGCACCTCCCCAGCGACCCACGGGGTCCCAGCGGCTTGCCAAACGGTCCCTGGCAACTCCCAGCCCTGGCACGCGCGACAGGATTACAGCGACCCCGTCCCAAACTGTCCCAGCAGCACGCCAAATGGTCCCTGGCACCTCCCAGCACGTGCCCCAGCACATGGCCCAGCGACCCACATGGGGTCCCAACGGGCTCGCCAAATGGTCCCTGGCACCTCCCCAGCACGTGCACGGGGCCCAGCGACCCCACACACGGGTCCCAGCAGCACGCCAAACTGTCCCTGGCACCTCCCCAGCACGGGCCCAGTGACCCACACCACGGGGTCCCAGCGGCTTGCCAAATGGTCCCTGGCACCTCCCCAGCACGCCGGCTGGGGCCCAGCGACCACGGCGTGGTGTCCCAGCGGCTCGCCCCAAACGGTCCCTGGCACCTCCCAGCACGCCACGGGCCCAGGCCCAGCGACCCAGCACGGGTCCCAGCGGCTCGCCAAATGATCCCTGTCACCTCACCAGCACGCACACTGGGCCCAGCGAACACGCACGGGGTCCCAGCGGCACGCCAAACGGACCCTGGCACCTCTGCAGCATGCACACTGGGTCCCCAGAGACCCCCACACTGCGGGCCCAGGGGGGTCCCAGCTGCTCGCCAAATGGTCCCTGGCACCTCCCAGCAGCCAGCCCAGCTACACGGGCCCCAGCTTGAAATGGTCCCTGACAGGGTCCCAGCTGCTCAAATGGTCCCTGGCACCTCCCAGCATGCGCACGGGCCCAGCGACCCCGAGCGGGGTCCCAGCCCGCTTGCCAAATGATCCCTGGCACCTCCCCAGCACGCCAAGACGGGCCCAGCGAACCCCTGGGGTCCCAGCAGGCTCGCCAAATGGTCCCTGGCACCTCCCCAGCACACACTGGGCCCAGCTACCCGGCGTGGGGTCCCAGCGGCTCGCCAAATGGTCCCTGGCACCTCCCAGCACACACACGGGCCCAGCGACCCAGCGCCCAGCGGGGGTCCCAACATCTCGCCAAACTGTCCCTGGCACCTCCCCAGCATGCACGACACTGAGCCCCAGCAACCCAGCACCGCACAAACGGGTCCCAGCGGCTCGCCAAATGGTCCCTGGCACCTCCCAGCAGCACGCCACGGGGCCCAGCTACCCCGGCGGGTCCCAGCTTGCCAAATGGTCCCTGGCACCTCCCAGCACACGCCCCACACCAGGGCCCCAGAGACCCCGCACCTCAGGGTCCCAGTGGCTCTCCAAATGGTCCCTGGCACCTCCCAGCAGCACACACAGTGGGCCCGAACGACCCCAACGTGGGGTCCCAGCGGCACGCCAAATGGTCCCTGGCACCTCCCCAGCGCGCATGGGCCCAGGGACCCTCCCAGCGACCCCACCTGGCACCTCCCAGCACGCACTTGCCAAATGATCCCTGTCACCACCAGCACGCCAAACCACATGGGGTCCCAGCGACCCCACACGGGTCCCAGCTGCTTGCCAAATGGTCCCTGGCACCACCCCAGCGCAAGACGGACAGCAGCAACCCCACGCGGGTCCCAGCGGCTTCGCCAAATGTCACCTCCCCAGCACCTCACCAGCAAACGCACGGGCGCCAGTGACCCCGCACAGGGTCCCAGCTGCTTGCCAAATGGTCCCTGGCACCTCACCAGCAAGAGACCCACCAGGGGTCCCAGTGGCCCCAAGCACCCCCAGCTGCGGGGCAAATGGTCCCCCAGTGTCCCAAATGTCCCTGGCACAAGCCCCAGCGACCCCCTGGTGTCCCACCTCCCAAAGCGGACCCTGGGACCTCCCCCAGCGACCCCCCAGCGACCCCAGGGGTCCTAGCGGCTCGCCAAACAATCCCTGGCACCTCACCAGCACGCACACTGGGCCCATCGAATCCGCACGGGGTCCCAGCGGCACGCCAAACAGTCCCTAACAAGTCCCCAGCACGCTCCTAGTCCCCAGTGACACTGCGTGGGGTCCCAGCTGCTCGCCAAAATGTGCCTGGCACCTCCCCAGCCCGCTCACGGGGCCCAGCGACCGCGCACGGCATACCAGCGGCTCGCCAAATGTTCCCTGGCACCTCCCCAGCACGCGCACTTGGCCCAGCGAACCAGCCTGGGGTCCCAGCCGCTCGCCAAACGGTCCCTGGCACCTCTCCAGCACGCACACTGGCCCCAGAGACCCTGCGTGGGATTCGTGCGGCTCACCTAACGGTCTCTGGCACCTCCCCAGCACACACACGGGCCCGAGCGACTTCACGTGGGGTCCCAGCGGATCGTCAAATGATACCTGGCCTCCCCGGAGTGCGCACGGATTCCAGTGACCCCGTGCGGTGTCCCAGCAGCACGCCAAACGGTCCCTGGCACGTCCCCAGCACGCGCACGGGACCCAGCGACCCCGCGGCCCCGCACGCGGGGTCCCAGCTGCTCGAACAAACGGTCCCTGGCAACTCCCCAGTAACCAAACAGGACACAGCGACCCCGTGCGGCGTCCCAGCTGCTCTCCAAATGATCCCTGTCACCTCACCAGCACGCGACGGGCCCAAGCGACCCCATGCGGGGTCCAAGCGGCTTGCCAAATGGTCCCTGGCACCACCCCAAGGGCGGCAGTGACCCCACACAGGGTCCCCAGCTTGCCAAACGGTCCCTGGCACCTCACCAGGACAACGAGACCGTCGTCCCAGTGTCCCAGCGGCTCCCTGGTCCCTGGCACCTCAAACAAGCCCCAGCGACCCCGGGGTCCCAGCGGCTCGCCAAACATCCCTGGGACCTCCCAGCACGCACACTGGGCCCATCGCGCCCGCCAGGGTCCCAGCGGCACGCCAAACAGTCCCAACAAGTCCCCAGCACGCCTCCCTAGTCCCCCCTAGTCCCCAGTGACACTGCGTGGGGTCCCAGCTGCTCGCCAAAATGTGCCTGGCACCTCCCCAGCCCGCTCACGGGGCCCAGCGACCGCGCACGGCGTACCAGCGGCTCGCCAAATGTTCCCTGGCACCTCCCCAGCACGCGCACTCGGCCCAGCGACCCCGAGTGGGGTCCTAGCGGCACGCCAAACGGTCCCTGGCGCCTCCCCAGCACGCGCACGGGGCCCAGCGAACCAGCCTGGGGTCCCAGCCATCTCGCCAAAATGTCCCTGGCACCTGCCCAGCGCACACACGGACCCAGCGACCCGCGCCCAGCGGCTCGCCAAACCGTCCCTGGCGCCTCCCCAGCGCACACACTAGTCCCCAGTGACCCCGCGGGGTCCCAACATCTCGCCAAATGGTCCCTAGCACCTCCCCAGCGCACCACAGAGCCCAGCAGCCCCACCGCGGTGTCCCAGCGGCTCGCCTAATGGTCCCTGGCACCTACCCAGAGCACGCACAGGCACCAGCGACCCCGCTCAGGGTCCCAGCTGCTCCCTGGCACCTCCCAAGCACGCGCACGGGTCCCAGCGACACCGTGCAGGGTCCCAGTGGCTCGCCATATGCTCCCTGGCACCTACCCAGCGCGCGCACAGGCCCCAACGACCCCGCGTGATGTCCCAGTGGCTTGCCAAAAGGTCTGTGGCATCTCCCCAGCGTGCATGGATACTAGCGACACCAAGCAGGGTCCAGCGGCTTGCCAAACCGTCCCTTGCGCCTCCCCCGTGCGCGCATGGGCCCCAGCGACCCCACACGGGGTCACAGCTCCTCGTCAAATGTTCCATGGCCCCACCCAAGCGTGCTCACTGGACCCAGCGACTTCGCGCAGGGACCCAGCGGTTCGCCAACTGATCCCCGGCACTTCCCCAGCGTGCGCACGGGGCACAGCGACCCCGCGCAGGTTTCCAGAGGCTCGCCAACAGGTCCCTAGCACCTAACAAGCCCGTGCCCGGGGCCCAGCGACCCCGCGCAGGGTCCCAGCGGCTCGCCAAAGGGTCCCTGGCACCTCCCCAGCGAACGCACGGTCTCCACCAACCTCGCGCAATGTCCAAGCGGCTCGCCAAATGGTCCCTGGCACCTCCCCAGCGCGTGCACAAGTCCTAGCGACACCGCTTGGGGTCCCAATGGCTTGCCAAAATATCCCTGGCACCTCACCAGCACACACACGGGCCCCACCGACTTTGCGCAGGGTCCCAGCAGCTCACCAAATGGTCCCTGGCCTCTCCCAGCACACTCACGGGACCCAGCGACCCCGCGCGAGGTCCCAGCGACTTGGCAAATGGTCCCCTACCCCTCCCCAGCACGCGCACGGGGCCCACCGACCCCGCGCGTGGTCCCAGCGGCTCGCAAATGGTCCCTGGCACCTCCCCAGCGCGAACACGGGCCCCAGCGACTTCGCGTGGGGTCCCAGCGGCTCGCCAAACGGTCCCTGGCCACTCCGAGCGCGCGCAGGGGGCCCAGAGACACTGCGCGGGGTCCGAACGGCTCGCCAAAGGGTCCCTGGCACCTCCCCAGAGCGCGCACGGGCACCAGAGACCCAGCGCGGGGTCCAAGCGGCTCGCCAAATGGTCCCGGGCACCTCCCCAGCATGTGCACAGGCCACAGCGACCCGGCTTGGGGTCTCAGCGGCTCGTCGAAATATCCCTGGCACCTCCCCAGCGCGAACACGGGCCCCAGCGACTTCCCCAGAGCGCGCACGGGCACCAGAGACCCAGCGCGGGGTCCAAGCGGCTTGCCAAATGGTCCCGGGCACCTCCCCAGCATGTGCACAGGCCACAGCGACCCGGCTTGGGGTCTCAGCGGCTCGCCAAACGATACCTGGCCCTCACCAGCTGCAGGGGGGGGCCCAGAGACCCTGCGCGGGGTTTGAACGGCTCGCCAAAGGGTCCCTGGCACCTCCACAGCACGAGCACGGGCCCCAGCGACCCCGCACGGGGTCTCAGATGCTTGCCAAATGGTCCCTTGCACCTCCCCAGCACAAGCACGGGGCCCAGCGACCCCGCGCAGGGTCTCAGAGGCTCGCCAAACCGTCCCTGGCACCTCCCCAGCATGCACACCGGCCCCAGTGACGCTGCGCGGGGTCCCAGCAGCTCGACAAATATTCCTTAGCACCTCCCGTGCGAGCACGGGGCCCAGTGACCGCGTGCGGGGTCCGAGCTACTCGCCAAATGGTCCCTGGCACCTCCCCAGGATGCGGACAGACTCCAGCGTCCGTGCGTGGGGTCACAGCGGTTCGCAAAACGGTCCCTGGTTCCTTCCCAGCACGCGCACTGGGCCCAGCGACCCCGGACGGGGTCGTAGCGGCTCGCAAATGGTCCCTGGCACATCCCCAGCATGCACTGCCCCCAGAGACCCCGCGCGGGGTCCCAGCAGCTCGCAAATGGTTCCTGGCTCATCCCCAGCACGCGCACAGGACCCAGCGACTTCGCGTGAAGTCCCAGCGGCTTGCCAAACGGTCCCTGGCATCTCCCCAGCACATGCACGGGCCCCACCGACCCAGCTCGAAGTACCATCTGCTCGCCAAACGGTCCCTGGCACCTCCCCAGCACGCGCACTGAGCCAGCGACCCCGCGTCGGGTCCCAGCCACTCACCAAATGGTCCCTGGCACCTCCCCAGCATGCGCACTGTGCCCAGCAACCCCACGCCGGGAAACAGCAGCACGCCAAACGGTCCCTGGCACCTCCCCAGCATGCAGTGTCCCAGCGACTCGTCAAACGGTCCCTGGAACTTCCCCAGCATGCACACTGGCCCCAGCTACCCCATGCGAGGTCCGAGCAGCTCGCCAAATGGTCCCTGGCCCCTCCCCAACGTGCGTACCCAGTTTCCCAGCAACTCACCAAACGGTACAAGCCATCTTCCCAGCGAACACACGGTCTCCAGCGACCTCGCGCAGGGTCCGAGCGGCTCGCCAAATGGTCCCTGACACCTCCCCAGTGCATGCACGGGGCCTAGTGACAGCGTCCGGGTTCGAGCGGCTCACTATATGGTCCCTGGCACCTCCCAGGACACGCACAGACCCCAGCGATCCCGCGCGGGGTCCCAGCGGTTCGCAAAACAGTCCCTGGTTCCTCCCCAGCACGCGCACTGGGCCCAGCGATCCCGAGTGGGGTCCTAACGGCACGCCAAACGGTCCCTGGCGCCTCCCCAGCACGCGCACGGGGCCCAGCGAACCAGCCTGGGGTCCCAGCCATCTCGCCAAAATGTCCCTGGCACCTGCCCAGCGCACACACGGACACTAGCGACCCGACGCGTGGTCCCAGCGGCTCGCCAAACCGTCCCTGGCGCCTCCCCAGCGCACACACGGGCCCGAGCGACCCCGTGCGGGGTCCCAACATCTCGCCAAATGGTCCCTAGCACCTCCCCAGCGCACGCACAGAGCCCAGCAGCCCCACGCGGTGTCCCAGTGGCTCGCCTAATGGTCCCTGGCACCTACCCAGAGCACGCACGGGCACCAGCGACCCCGCTCAGGGTCCCAGCTGCTCGCCAGATGGTCCCTGGCACCTCCCAAGCACGCGCACGGGTCCCAGCGACACCGTGCAGGGTCCCAGTGGCTCGCCATATGCTCCCTGGCACCTACCCAGCGCGCGCACAGACCCCA
>JAHFZB010001058.1:0-17000 GCA_036884735.1 Huso huso | reverse complement strand
TCTATTGTGCTTTAAAGCTTTGCTCATTGTTTTTTGCACAGACCTCATTTACAATGTTAATGTTGATTTGTCCTTCAGGGTTTCCAATGCTTAGTGAGTCAGTTAAATGTGGACTGGGTTGTTTTTTACAAATTTATACCAGGTTCTATTCAGCTCCCATGCTATTTTTGAAAAAAGGGGCTTTTTTGAAGGGACTTTGAGCTATAAACTCTGCAGAAATCGGGCAACCCTGCTCAGACGCCGTGTGTGAGAAGAGAGAGGGCGACGGGAGTCCTGATCTGACAGCATGCTGCAGCTCCCATGCTCAGTGTTAGTGGAGTCCTGATCTGACAGCATGCTGCAGCTCCCCTGCTCAGCGTTAGTAGAGTCCTGATCTGACAGCATGCTGCAGCTCCCCTGCTCAGTGTTAGTGGAGTCCTGATCTGACAGCATGCTGCAGCTCCCATGCTCAGTGTGAGTGGAGTCCTGATCTGACAGCATGCTGCAGCTCCCATGCTCAGTGTTAGTGGAGTCCTGATCTGACAGCATGCTGCAGCTCCCATGCTCAGTGTTAGTGAAGTCCTGATCTGACAGCATGCTGCAGCTCCCATGCTCAGTGTTACTGGAGTTCTGATCTGACAGCATGCTGCAGCTCCCATGCTCAGTGTTAGTGGAGTCCTGATCTGACAGCATGCTGCAGCTCCCCTGCTCAGTGTTAGTGGAGTCCTGATCTGACAGCATGCTGCAGCTCCCATGCTCAGTGTTAGTGAAGTCCTGATCTGACAGCATGCTGCAGCTCCCATGCTCAGTGTTAGTGAAGTCCTGATCTGACAGCATGCTGCAGCTCCCATGCTCAGTGTTAGTGGAGTCCTGATCTGACAGCATGCTGCAGCTCCCATGCTCAGTGTTAGTGGAGTCCTGATCTGACAGCATGCTGCAGCTCCCATGCTCAGTGTTAGTGGAGTCCTGATCTGACAGCATGCTGCAGCTCCCATGCTCAGTGTTAGTGGAGTCCTGATCTGACAGCATGCTGCAGCTCCCATGCTCAGTGTTAGTGGAGTCCTGATCTGACAGCATGCTGCAGCTCCCATGCTCAGTGTTAGTGAAGTCCTGATCTGACAGCATGCTGCAGCTCCCCTGCTCAGTGTTAGTGAAGTCCTGATCTGACAGCATGCTGCAGCTCCCATGCTCAGTGTTAGTGAAGTCCTGATCTGACAGCATGCTGCAGCTCCCATGCTCAGTGTTAGTGAAGTCCTGATCTGACAGCATGCTGCAGCTCCCATGCTCAGTGTTAGTGAAGTCCTGATCTGACAGCATGCTCAGTGTTAGTGAAGTCCTGATCTGACAGCATGCTGCAGCTCCCATGCTCAGTGTTAGTGAAGTCCTGATCTGACAGCATGCTGCAGCTCCCATGCTCAGTGTTAGTGGAGTCCTGATCTGACAGCATGCTGCAGCTCCCATGCTCAGTGTGAGTGGAGTCCTGATCTGACAGCATGCTGCAGCTCCCATGCTCAGCGTTGGTGGAGTCCTGATCTGACAGCATGCTGCAGCTCCCATGCTCAGTGTTGGTGGAGTCCTGATCTGACAGCATGCTGCAGCTCCCCTGCTCAGTGTTAGTGAAGTCCTGATCTGCAGCATGCTGCAGCTGCTCAGTGTTGGTGAGCCTGATCTGACAGCAGCTCCCATGCTCAGTGTTAGTGAAGTCCTGATCTGACAGTGCTGCAGCTCCCTGCTCAGTGATAGTGAGTCCTGCATGACAGCAGCTCACATGCTCAGTGTTAGTGGAGTCCTGATCTGACAGCATGCTGCAGCTCCCATGCTCAGTGTTAGTGGAGTCCTGATCTGACAGCATGCTGCAGCTCCCATGCTCAGTGTGAGTGGAGTCCTGATCTGACAGCATGCTGCAGCTCCCATGCTCAGTGTTAGTGGAGTCCTGATCTGACAGCATGCTGCAGCTCCCATGCTCAGTGTTAGTGAAGTCCTGATCTGACAGCATGCTGCAGCTCCCATGCTCAGTGTGAGTGGAGTCCTGATCTGACAGCATGCTGCAGCTCCCATGCTCAGTGTTAGTGAAGTCTTGATCTGACAGCGTGCTGCAGCTCCCATGCTCAGTGTTAGGGGTCAGTGACTTGCAGTATTGTGGCTTCACCCCCTTTCTAAGGTGGCCGACTTCCTACCCTGGAATGAATTGTGTGACCATCCAGTCCAGGGCACTCATTCATCTGTATTGCATCTCTTGCCTGGTTAGTTCTGTGGGTGCTTACAAGCACCAGTAAGAATACATGCAAATCTGTCACAGCGCTAAAAAGAAACTTCATGATCAAATCTGTCAAACTTTTCAACAGTAACCTTTGTCTTGTGTGAAAGAAATGCTGTCATTTTCTAAGCAGTATTCCTGAGGATCTTGTGCTTGAGTGGTTACATGTGTGGGTGCTTTTTATACATGTTTGAATATTTCTTTGTTTAGAACTGTCTTTGTTTCTGTGATTTTGGTCCATCTCTCCTTCCTCCTTGTTATAGAAAATCTCCTTCATCTCACTCAGTACAGCACATTTGTGATCATGGTAATGAATGGAGTCTGGAGTTGGTAACGCAAGCTCATAGAATCTAAGAAAGAGATTGTAACAGATTGTATTTTATGTTTTTTTTAAAAGAAATTAGTTCAGAAGACAAAACTGGATTATCCTTTTGAAAGAAAAGATTGTAAAATGGAGCTTGTCCATATTAAAGAGGAGAGTCCTGTCTTAGAATCAGTCCATATTAAAGAGGAGAGTCCTATACTAGAATCAGTCCATATTAAAGAGGAGAGTCCTGTCCTAGAATCAGTCCATATTAAAGAGGAGAGTCCTGAACTAGAATCAGTCCATATTAAAGAGGAGAGTCCTATACTAGAATCAGTCCATATTAAAATCAGTCCATAGAATCAGTCCATATTAAAGAGGAGAGTCCTGTACTAGAATCAGTCCATATTAAAGAGGAGTCCTGTACTAGAATCAGTCCATATTAAAGAGGAGAGTCCTGCACTAGAATCAGTCCATATTAAAGAGGAGAGTCCTGTACTAGAATCAGTCCATATTGAAGATTTGAAGATGAGAGTCCTGTACTACAATCAGTCCATATTGAAGATGAGAGTCCTGTACTAGAATCAGTCCATATTAAAGAGGAGAGTCCTATACTAGAATCAGTCCATATTGAAGATGAGACTCCTGTACTAGAATCAGTCCATGTTAAAGAGGAGCTTCCTGAACTAGACCCTGTCCATGTTAAAGAGGAGGGGAACCATTTTAAAACAAGCAGCTTGCAGGGCTCTCTGTCCTGTACAGAATGTGGAAAGAGTTTCAGACAGTTACAAAACCTGAAACGTCACCAGCGAATCCACACAGGAGTGAATCCTTATCACTGCTGTCACTATGGGAAGTCTTTTACTGCTTCCAGTTCTCTTAAAAGGCACAAATGCAAGTTGTGAAAGTTTAGTCAGAATGTGAGTGTGTGTTCATTCACCCGCACTCAGAAATTCCAGTCTTTTTAAACAGCAGCTTAATATAAAAACTCTGAGCTCCGTGGTGAGTGTCTACAGCTGATACAGAGCCATCAATATTAAACACACTGTTCTGAAGCTGTTACATTATAAATAGCTTTCCGCATGACTGGTTTCTTCCAAATTTTACCTTAAAATGACAGGATTTTATTATTATTTTTTAACTGAACCTCGGTTTTTACTGATTTTTACCCGATTCTGATTTAGTCTACTATTGAGTATTTTCCCAGTAAGATTTTTCTACACAGAAAAATAAAAACCGTTCTGAAGCCGTGACATTATAAATAGCGTTTCGCGTTTACGGTTTATTCCGAATTTTACTGAAAAATGATTTTTTTTAAAAACTGAACCTCGGTTTCTGCTGATTTCTACCTGGTTTTTAGTCTACTGTTCATTTTGTTCTAGGAAATGCATCTAGCATACAGCAGGTACGTTTAGACTCCGCAGCATCAAACAACGTTCAAATGTCTCGGTATATTATCTTGCTCTTGACAAATGTTTATTGTTTATTGTTATTTTAAATAATATAGACTTGCTGTATTGTGAATTGTCATAGTTTTTGTAGTAAAATATGATAAATAAACCTGTGTATTAATGCTTATTTCCTGCAATATTTTATGGTGTCATAAATCACAGTCTGATTGTTTTTTTAAGGCTGTAAACTATTGAAACCCTTGCACTTCAAAACCCTTCTTCAGAATCAGGATTATTTGTAATATGAAGACATCCACACAGCCCACTTCATTGTTGGAACAGTCATTTGTCGTTTAGTGAATTTAAAATTAAAACGTAATTAAATAATAATAACTTTTGGAAAAACTGACCACAATATTGGAGCACTAGGTGTATGCGTGTAATCAGCTGTTTGAAATGATGCAGTGCCTTAAGGAATCATTATGAGGGCTTCAGAGAAAACGAAGGCTTCAGCCCATTCAGATTGTTCTGTGTTCCGTTGAGGCTTCCTTCAGTTCAGCTGGCTGGGTGTTTCGGTGCTTCATGTGAAGCAGACAAGAGATTCATTGATTCGTTGGAGCTTCAGATGATTCATTGGTTTATTGGGACTTTAGATGATTCAGTTCTTCATTGGGGGTTCACAATTCAGAGGCTTCGGTGTCTCATTGAAGCTTCAGCTAATTAAAATTATTATTTATTTCTTAGCAGACACCCTTATCCAGGGCGACTTACAATTGTTACAAGACATCACATTATTTTTACATACAATTCCCCATTTATACAGTTGGGTTTTTACTGGAGCAATCTAGGTAAAGTACCTTGCTCAAGGGTACAGCAGCAGTGTCCCCCACCTGGGATTGAACCCACGACCCTACAGTCAAGAGTCCAGAGTCCTAACCACTACTCCACACTGCTGCCCAAAATGAACACTTTTAATGCTTGATATGAAGCAAACAAGTACTTTGGTAACTTATTCATGTTTCAAATGGGCCTTGTTTTAGATTATTGTTTCTTATGAAGCAAAGACATCAATGAAAGCATCACGAGGTCAGCATCATTGAACTCTGGTCACCTACACACCTTGTGCAGAGCAGCACAGAAGCAATCGCACTCAGCTCCACTCTTTAAGGGGAGCTGCAGAGTGGCACCTTGCTTGTGATATTAATGAATGAAAAAAGGAGTTTCCAAATACCAAACCCTATCAAAACGCTGATTATTTGAAGGACTTGACAGTTGCTGTTTGTACTAACTTGGTTTGTGTTTTTCATGCATTCGATCCACTTTTGAAAACCACAAGCCAAGTTAGTATAAACAACTGGGGCGACCTTGACCCCCGCTGCTTTGACAGCTGTGCCTGTCTGCTGGGTGCTGGGCAAGGCTGCCTCAATGGTTTCTTGAAGCTTGTGTTTTTGATAGCTCCGCTTGAAATGGCGGGGCACTTTTGATAACTTGGCAGGGTTTTTGTTTTTTTTCTCACTTCACATTTCCAATGTGTTTTTGTTTCAGATGATATAGACGTCGTCACAAATAGGTGTGTTGACCAGTATATTTCCATGTCGATAAAACAAGTTCATTGTCATTAAACTCCGATGCCCTGTAAGACGTGTTCGTGGATAAAAGTGCCTGGGCTCTGCAAGGAAATACGCTGGGAGAAGGATGTTTTGACCTTACTTTGGCGACTTGTTCTCCTACTGTATGACACCTATTGACATTTTTATTAAAAAAATATTTTTTTACATTTCACCTAAGAATGCTGGAAGCTACATATTATATATATATATATATATATATATATATATATATATATATATATATATATATATATATATATATATATATGGCTTTATTTTTGTTATATAAAAAGTACCCTCTTTGTTGAAATGCTATTACTTGACACACAAAAAAATACGTTTTCAGTACAACTAATCACATGCGAGTCTCTGTACCGGTTAACAGATGGAATATAATGAATTTGTGTTTAAAATCTTACTGGTTGATTCAGCCGCGCCGCCTCCTCTCTCTCCTTCAGGGAAAAACATTGTGAGGGAAACCCAAAACAAACCCGCCCCCTCTCTCGCCTGCCATTGGCTGCGGGGTCACTCTGAACCGAGGAGCCCTCCGGTGATTGGACGCGCTGGGGCTCTCCTAACCAATATGAAAACCGGAGATTAATGCATGTATTTAAAACAAGCGCACAGAGAATAGATGTAGTAATGATGAAAAATAAGAAAAGCACCAGCTGATCAGTAGTAAATAAAATGACGAGGAAATGCTGGTTCATTTATAGAATCGCCGGTTCATTTCTAAAGTTACACATGGCTAATAATACCTTGTATCGCTGTCCTGTATAACACAAACACACGAGTCAATACACTCGTTTAAATTCGAGTATTAACTTTCCAGATACCCTTTGGAGATTAAATAATCACTCTCCCATTGAAATGAATGACAAACCCTCTCCCTGCTATTCTCACGTCTCCCAGTAGATGGCGCCAGGCCTCCACGCAAGTACTGGCTGCAGGAAAACGACACAGCGCCGGTGTAACAGATCTGTGTGCAGTTTCACAGTCAATACGATTGCATGGGTGCATGTTTAATACATTGTTACACTAGACTTCAGTGTAACAGTGTTTTTGAGTCTAATCAATCGTGGGAAACAACTGAATCTACAATTGGATAAGCGCTTCTACAAAAACTACAATATTATTCCTGAGTGAATGTTTGCTACATTCTACCAGAGTTCAGCTTTCTGTGCAGAACTAGTTCATCGGAAACTAGATTGATGACTTTCCAGTTAGTTTACATTCCCCATTCTAGTTCCAGGCAGGCACAGCATTGCTTAGATTACTGGCTTTACTGTATTGTAAACTCTGGAAGAATATAGTAAACTAACACAGACCCCAAGAAGAAGGGATTATATTGTAGCGTCAAACTGAACAGGATTGTGGGGCTGTGTGTGTGTGTGTGTGTCTGTCCGTGGCAATGGGGGATGGATATCAATGACTTGTTGGTTGTTGTTGTTATTATTATTATTATTATTATTATTATTATTATTATTATTATTATTATTATTATTATTAATGCACAGCCATGGCAAACATTTTGTTTATTATTAGACATTTTTATACTTATTTTGCATTCATAAACCTGTTCCCTCTTTCCATGGCCTCTCTCTGATTACTCACAGTATCGGATGCACACCAGCAACATCCCAAACGTGACACGGGACCAGTGAGACGCACAGGCTGCTGAGAATGAAAGCATTTGCATGCTGTGTGTATGGCAGGTGTTCCTAATGTTTTGGCCAGCTCTTTTGCACAGTGCTGTATTGTGTGTATTTGCATGCTGTGTGTGTATGGCAGGTGTTCCTAATGTTTTGGCCAGCTCTTTTGCACAGTGCTGTGTTGTATGTATTTTGCATGTGTGTGTGTGTTCCTATGTTTTGCAGGTGTTCCTAATGTTTTGGCCAGCTCTTTTGCACAGTGCTGTATTGTGTGTATTTGCATGCTGTGTGTGTATGGCAGGTGTTCCTAATGTTTTGGCCAGCTCTTTTGCACAGTGCTGTATTGTGTGTATTTGCATGCTGTGTGTGCATGGCAAGTGTTCCTAATATTTTGGCCAGCTCTTTTGCACAGTGCTGTATTGTGTGTATTTGCATGCTGTGTGTATGGCAGGTGTTCCTAATGTTTTGGCCAGCTCTTTTGCACAGTGCTGTATTGTGTGTATTTGCATGCTGTGTATGGCAGGTGTACCGCCTTGTCTCTTTACACTACAGGTTAACTCTGCAGCCTGTCAGGTTTGTGGATTCAGGTCAACATGGAATTAACTACTTTGTTGCTCTATAAGGATGAGTCCAGACCATGTTTCAAATCTTAACAATGTTTACCATTTACTAGTTTCAAATACCCACATTCCATTCTACATTGAACGCTATTGTTTAGATGCTTTCCTGTTCTTTGATACAGATGTCATGCATTGATATTTACTGCAGCAACTCCTTCTCTTTCAGATTCTGGGTTTATGTGTCACTGGAAGTGAAATCCAACATTTAAAAACTCAAGCATAACGTTACAATAGAACTAAAACGTAATCATAAAACAAGGCCAATGCTTTGTCATTGGTGTCCCTCATAAAATACACTGGCAGAGTCTTCTGGTCTCTTCAGATACTTCATGAAATGAATTCAGTGTCACAAAGACAGGGTTTACTCAGATTATTTCTCTCAATCTTGAAGTTGAACACGATTAACACACAGCTTACTAATCATGCTAATATAAACCCTTCTTACTGATTAAAACAGCTTTTTATTTTCATTCCAATGCAGTTTATTATGTTAGGAAGAGTTACACAGATATCAGCTGGAAAGACAACAGACTATGTTTTAAAACTAGTTTAAAGGGGCAGTCAATGATATTAATGATATAAAACATAGGAAAGTGCTTTATAATGTAACGGCTTCACAACAGTGTCTTGAATATTGATGGATCTGCGTCATCTGTAGACACTCAGAGTTCTCACAGTTTCTATATTAAGCTGCTGTTTAAAACGACTGGAATTTCTGAGTGCGGGTGAATGAACACACACTCACATTCTGCCTAAACTTTCACAACTTGCATTTGTGTTTTTTAAGAGAAGCTGAAGCAGTAAAACTCTTCCCACAGCGAGTGCAGTGGTAAGGTTTCTCTCCAGTGTGGATTCGCTGGTGAAGTTTGAGGTTTTGTAAATGTCTGAAATTCTTCCCACAGTCAGCACAGACATACTGTTTCTCTCCAGTGTGGATTTGCTGGTGCAATTTCAAGATGCTTATCCGGCTGAAACTCTTCCCGCAGCAGGGACAGTGATGTGGCTTCTCTCCTGTGTGAATTTGCTGGTGTCTTTTCAAAGTGCCGGACTGACTGAAACTGTTCCCGCAGTCAGCACAGACATGAGGTTTCTCGCCTGTGTGAATTCGCCTGTGTATTTTCAATTTTTCTATCCGACTGAAACTCTTGCCACAGTCATTACAGTGATGTCGTTTCTCTCCTGTGTGAACTAGCTGGTGAAGTTTCAGGTTTCGTAAATTTCTGAAACACTTCCCACAGTCAGCGCAGACATATGGTTTCTCTCCAGTGTGGATTCGCTGGTGGGATTTCAAGTCGCTTGACTGTCTGAAACTCTTCCCACAGTCAGCACAGACATGTCGTTTCTCTCCAGTGTGGATTTGCTGGTGCAATTTCAAGTTGCTTATCCGACTGAAACTCTTCCTACAGTCAGTACAGAAAAATCGCTTCTCTCCAGTGGGGATAAGCTGGTAAAGTTTTATGTTTTGTAACTGACAGAAACTTATCCCACATCCTGTGCAGGATATAGTGCCGCCAGGGTTTCCTTCAGGATTAAAACCTTTCCCACATCCAGGACAGGGGAGAGAGCCCTGCAAGCTGCTTAAGGGTTTAGAATTGAGAATACCCCTTTCAATATGGACTGATTCTAGTACAGGACTTGCCTCTTCAATAAGGACTGACATTATGACAGGACTCTCCACTTCAATATGGACTGATTCTAGTTCAGGACTCTCCTGTTTAATATGGACTGATTCTAGTTCAGCACTCTCCTGTTTAATATGGACTGATTCTAGTACAGGACTCTCCTGTTTAATATGGACTGATTCTAGTACAGGACTCTCCTCTTTAATATGGACTGATTCTAGTACAGGACTCTCCTCTTCAATATGGACTGATTCTAGTACAGGACTCTCCTGTTTAATATGGACAGGCTCCATCGTTGAATCTTCTCTTTCACAAGGATAATCCAATTTTGTCTTCTGAACAAATGTCCTAAAAAGAAAAAATACAACCTGTTATAATCTCTTTCTTAAATTCTATGAACTTGTGTTACCAGCTCCAGACTCCATTCATTACCATGTTCACAAATGTGCTGCACTGAGTGAGATGAAGGAGATTTTCTATAACAAGGAGGAAGGAGAGATGGGCCAAAATCACAGAAACAAAGACAGTTCTAAACAGAGAAATATTCAAACATGTATAAAAAGCACCCACACATGTAACCACTCAAGCAGAAGATCCTCAGGAACAATACAGAAAAAAAATACTAAGTGCAAAGCCTAACTGATAGCTCTCATCAGATAATGACACAAACTGCTTCCTTCCAGTTATGACACAAAACGTATTTGTCCTAAACTACCTGCATTTGGTTAAAGGTAAAGAACGACTAAATTGACAGTATTTAAACGCTGCTCTTGATTCACTATTAGTTCTTTTTTCTCTTCTTGCGCTCGTAATGTGCCATCATAGGCAGACGCGACACTTGGTTTACATCACGAATTATGCTGGCACGGCTATCCTGATATCAAGCGGGTTCTTCTGTATATAGGCTGATGGAGGAAACAAAATGATTTTGCCATGGCTTAGTAAATCCTCTTTAAATGTGAATTTTGCTATTTTTTTTAGTTGAAAAGAAGACAACAAAAATAGTGAACTCCCTAACCAAATACACAATCTGTTTATAATGAACTGTGAATTCCGCTAACCGTGCATTCTCCCTGGTAGTCTTTGCTCGCCTCTGCGATAAATAAACTCAACATGATTAGAAGTAGCCACAGTATTATAGAACATTTTATACCCATAAATAAATATGTTTGAAATGATCTCTAGGTCGCACTTAACGCCTTCATTCTTGTGTGGATAAGACCTAGCTGTTAAAAGCTGAAGGACGCATTGCAAAGCCCTTCACCTTATATAAGATCTTAAGGTTTTATAAACCAAGATTTCAGTTGCACAATTCCCTAATCAAATACAGCAGATCTGTTTATAATGAACTGTGAATTCAAATAGGCTGCAGATGCATGGCAATCGTTCTCCCTGGTAGTATCATTTGGGTGCAAATAACAGTGTATCATTTTAGCAATAAATAAACATTCAACATTACAATTAAAACAAGTGAAGCCACATAACCACAAGTATAGAAAAGACAAAATTTTTCATAACCATGCAAATTGAATTGTCTAGGTTTCCTGTAAAAAAAATGAACTGTACTCTCTCTCTCTCTCTGTATCGTCAGCCGCGGTCTGTTAAATGTCTGTCAATTAAAATTATTATTTAATAATGTTTGGATAAGACCTAAAATGTTAAATCATTGCTAAGGACGCATTTCAATTAACCAGTTATCATTTATGACTTTTTGAAACTCCTGCCCATTTAAATCACTCACAGCTATGTGGAGCGTTTCTAAACCAAGATTTCAGTTGCACAATTCTAATCAAATCTACAGCAGAGGTCAGCTGTCATATAATGTGCGTATGCAGAATTCAAACCAGGAGGAGACCGCTGCAGATGCATTGCACTGCTGGAGATGTGGGACAGCACAGAGAAGCGCACTCAAACCAGGACATGGAGACTTGGTAGTATCATCCACTGCTGGAGATGTGGGGACAGCATAACAGTGTATCATTTTAGCAATACAACAAACATTCCTTACAGAGGTTACAAATGTGGTTAAAACAAGTGAAGAAATTGCTCCAGGACATGGAGACCGCTTAGTGTGCATCCCAGAGAGCATAACCACAAGTATAGAAAAGACTAAAATATTTTCATAACTACCAAATATTGAATTGTCTCCAGGTTTCCAGTAAAAAAATGGAGACCGCTTAACATGTAGAGCAGACTCTGCTGACAGAGCGTTCTCCACTGCTGGAGATGTGGGGACAGCACAGAGAAGCGCCTCTGTGCATCCCAGAGAGCAGACTCTGTCAGTTAAATGTCTGTCAATTAAAATGATTATTTAATAATGATTTAGGCATAACGACCGCTTGAAAATGCCAAAATCATTGCACATGCCAAACCAGGACATTAACGCTTAGTGTTATCCCATTTGCTGACAGAGTTTTGAAACTCCTGCACAGAGAAGCAAACCAACATGGAGACCGCTTAGTGTGCATCCCAGAGAGCAGACTCTGCTGCTGGAGCGTGTGGGGAGACAAAGACAGCATTAGCACAGAGAAGTGCATCCCAGAGAGAGAGCAGACTCTGCTGACAGAGCGTTCTCCACTGCTGGAGATGTGGGGACAGCACAGAGAAGCGCACTCAAACCAGGACATGGAGACCGCTTAGTGTGCACCCCAGAGAGCAGACTCTGCTGACAGAGAGAAGTTCTCCACTGGACTGGAGATGTGGGGACAGCACAGAGAAGTGCACTCAAAACCAGGACATGGAGACCGCTTAGTGTGCATCCCAGAGAGCAGACTCTGCTGACAGAGCGCTGGAGATCTCCACTGCTGGAGATGTGGGGACAGCACAGAGAAGTGCACTCAAACCAGGACATGGAGACCGCTTAGTGTGCACCCCAGAGAGCAGACTCTGCTGACAGAGCGTTCTCCACTGCTGGAGATGTGGGGACAGCACAGAGAAGTGCACTCAAACCAGGACATGGAGACCGCTTAGTGTGCACCCCAGAGAGCAGACTCTGCTGACAGAGCGTTCTCCACTGCTGGAGATGTGGGGACAGCACAGAGAAGCGCAAACCAGGACAAACCAGGACATGGAGACCAGAGTTTTAGTGTGCATCCCAGAGAGCAGACTCTGCTGACAGAGCCAGGACATGGAGACCGTTCTCCACTGCTGGAGATGTGGGGACAGCACAGAGAAGTGCACTCAAACCAGGACATGGAGACCGCTTAGTGTGCACCCCAGAGAGCAGACTCTGCTGACAGAGCGTTCTCCACTGCTGGAGATGTGGGGACAGCACAGAGAAGCGCACTCAAACCAGGACACTGAGACCAATTGGTGTTAAAGAAAAAAACTACAAATATAAAAATAGCTATTTGTTTTAAGAAGAATTATTTTATTTTTTCATTATTTTTGTCAGATTCAGAACTTTAAAAAAAAAAAAAAACTTTTGTTTCCAAGAATAGTTGTATTATTATTATTATTATTATTTTTATTATTATTATTATTATTATTATTTACAGTATTTGCAGGGCTCCAGATGACTAAAATGGTCGCAAGTAGGTGCAAATTTGTGCCTGTAACACAAAAATGCTGCCTCTCCTTTTAAACGCATGTGCCAATATTTATGAATGCGCCACGACGTTGGTCTGTAAGGGGGAATAAAACACATCACCTGTAGGACGATAAAGCTGCACCCACACCAATACACAAAATCACAACAACACACAGCGCTCCCCCTCCTTTCCAGGGTCCAGGCTTCACTACAGTACAGAGCTGAGAAACAACATGAAAACCGACAGAGCGACTTACTCAACAAATCCACACTTCAAAATAAAACCCAGTGGAGATCACAGAGCAGGACTGAGGCATGTGCTGGCCCTGCGAGTCACAAACACGCAGGCAGCGTTTCTCACTGTATATCACAAATAAATGAAGAGTATTTTTGCCAGCGCGTCCATCAGGCTAGCGCAGCAGCGCGTCGGTTCAGCGTGCAGGACTGTGAAATCTGTAGTGGAATGGAAAGCAACGTTACCCTGTGTATATATATTGGATCGGGGGGGGTTCGTGTCTTATTGTTGGTGTCGGTAGCTGCATGCCCACCTTTGCCTTGCCGTGTTTAACATGCAGGTTTGAACAATACCAGCTGCGGAGCGATTAATGTGATGAACAGGAGCGACGACACTGTTGCTGTTCAGAGCACTGGTTTTCTGGCCTTTCGCTGGGTTGTTTTTAAAAAAAAAATAATGTTCTTACTCCTAGATGTTGCATCTTAAAATATATCATTACAGTAAACGTGCGTCTGATATTTACTGCATTAGTTCCAAACACCCACATTCCACATTCTACATTGAACGCTATTGTTTAGATGCTTTCCTGTTCTTTGATACAGATGTCATGCATTGATATTTACTGAAACAACTCCTTCTCTTTCAGATTCTGGGTTTATGTGTCACTGGAAGTGAAATCCAACATTTAAAAACTCAAGCGTAATGTTACAATAGAACTAAAACGTAATAATAAAACGAGGCACATGTTTTGTAATTGGTGTCCCTCATAAAATACACTGGCAGAGCCTTCTGGTCTCTTCAGACACTTCATGAAATGAATTCAGTGTCACACAGATCGGGTTTACTCAGATTATTTCTCTCACTCTTGAAGTTCATCTGAACACGATTAACACACAGCTTACTAATCATGGTAACAGAAACCCTTCTTACTGATTAAAACAGCTTGATATTCTCATTCCAATGCAGTTTATTATGTATAGGAAGAGTTAAACAGACATTAGTTGGAATTACGACAAGCTATGTTTTAAATATTTCAAAGAGTCATTTTAAAAGATAAATCAATTATAATGCTATAAAACAGACAGGAATGTACTATATATTGTAATGGCTTCAGAACAGTGTGTTTAATATTGAGAGATCTGTATCATCCTTAGACATTAACCATTATGTTAGGAAGAGTTAAACAGACATTAGTTGGAAAGACAACAGGCTGTGTTTTAAAGCTAGTTCAAAGGGACATTTTAAAAGAGAAATCAATTATAATGCTATAAAACTTATAGGAATGTACTTTATAATGGAACAGCTTCAGAACAGTGTGTTTAATATTGAGGGATCTGTGTCATCTGTAGACACTCAGAGTTCTCACAGTTTTTATATTAAGCTGCTGTTTAAAAAGACTGGAATTTCTGAGTGCGGGTGAATGAACACACACTCACATTCTGCCTAAACTTTCACAACTTGCATTTGTGTCTTTCAAGAGAACTAGAAGCAGTAAAACTCTTCCCACAGTGAGGGCAGTGATGTGGCTTCTCTCCTGTGTGGAATCGCTGATGTATTTTAAATTGGTCAATCCGGCTGAAACTCTTCCCACAGTCAAAACAGTGATGAGGTTTATTTCCGGCGTGAATTTTCTGGTGTTTTTTCAAGTTGCCTGGCTCACTGAAGCTCTTCCCACAGTCAGCACAGACGTATGGTTTCTCTCCAGTGTGGATTTGCTGGTGTCTTTTCAAGTTGCCAGGATCACTGAATCTCTTCCCACAGTCCTTACAACGATGTGGCTTCTCTCCTGTGTGAATTAAATGGTGTTTTTTAAGGCGTGTGAACCGACTGAAACTTTTCCCACATTTGCTACATGGATACGGTTTCTCTCCAGTGTGGATTTGCTCATGTATTTTCAAAGTGCCAGCCTGACTGAAACTCTTCCCACAGTCAGCACAGACATATGGTTTCTCTCCAGTGTGGATTCGCTGGTGAAGTTTCAGGTTTTGTAACTGACTGAAACTCCTCCCACAGACAGCACAGATGTGTAGTTTCACTCTAGTGTGGATTTGCTCATGTATTTTCAAAGTGCCAGACTGACTGAAACTCTTCCCACAGTCAGCACAGACATATGGTTTCTCTCCAGTGTGGATTCGCTGGTGAAGTTTCAGGTTTTGTAACTGACTGAAACTCTTCCCACAGACAGCACAGATGTGTAGTTTCACTCTAGTGTGGATTTGCTTGTGTATTTTCAAAGTGCCAGACTGACTGAAACTCTTCCCACAGTCAGCACAGACATTTGGTTTGTCTCCAGTGTGAATTCTCTGGTGTCTTTTCAAGTTGCCTGACTGACTGAAACTCTTCCCACAGTCCGCACAGACATGTCGTTTCTCTCCAGTGTGGATTTGCTGGTGACGTTTCAGGTTTTGTGACTGACTGAAACTCTTTCCACATTCTGTACAGGACAGAGAGCCCTGCAAGCTGCTTGTTTTAAAATGGTTACCCTCCTCTTTAACATGGACAGGGTCTAGTTCAGGAAGCTCCTCTTTAATATGGACTGATTCTAGGACAGGACTCTCCTGTTTAATATGGACTGATTGTAGTTCAGCACTCTCCTGTTTAATATGGACTGATTTCAGTACAGGACTCTCCTGTTTAATATGGACTGATTCTAGTACAGGATTCTCCTCTTTAATGTAGACAGACTCCATCATTGAATCTTCTCTTTCACAAGGATAATCCAGTTTTGTCTAATGAACAAATTTCCAAAAAAAAAAAAAAACAGAAAATACAATCTGTTACAATCTCTTTGTTAGATTCTATGAACTTGCCTTATCAGCTCCAGACTCCATTCATTACCATGTTCACAAATGTGCTGCACTGAGTGAGATGAAGGACCAAAAATCACAGAAACAAAGACAGTTCTGAGCAGAGAAATATTCAAACATGTATAAAAAGCACCCACACATGTAACCACTCAAGCATAAGATCCTCAGGAATACTGCTTAGAAAATGACAGCATTTCTTTCACACAAGACACAAGGGTACTGTTGAAAAGCTTGACAGATTTGATCATGAAGTTTCTTTTTAGTGCTGTGAAAGATTTGCATGTATTCTTATTGGTGCTTGTAAGCACCCACAGAACTAACCAGGCAAGAGATGCAATAAACATGAATATAAAGTGTGGAAACTTCCATTCCCATGTAAACCCCCACATTAGATTTGTTTAAACAGTTCTGCCTGTCAGCATCATGTAGAGCTCCTTGAAACTAAAGCATGAATCTGAAAGGTCTCTACATGCAACGACAGAAATAAAGATCACTCCACACAATTGTAACTTCTATAACTTAGATCAGACTTGTGTTCAGTATTAAATAAACTGATACGACCAAAACACACAATCAAAAACAGAGCGGTGAAGCTGAATCAGGACTGAAGAGCAAAAGAATAAGAAACTTACTTCAGGTATTGTCAGCAGGATATCTGCAGCACGGCTCTGGCAGTCTTGTTTCTTCCCAGGTAAACAGGCAGCTTAAAGCAACAGCAACAGATCAGCAGGTAGAAATCAAACAGTGTGAAGAGTGTCACTACACTGAGATATTGATATAGATAATCCATGCATGATCCTTCTCTCAATATGCTTTCCTGTTCTTTGATACAGATGTGATGCATTGAAACAGATTGAGTATTGGAAGACTTGTTATTTAAAATAGAAATATTTAAATACATCATATTATATATATATATATATATATATATATATATATATATATAATTTTAAATAGATTGATAAAAAAAATAGAAATGTTTAAAAATACATCA
>JAHFZB010000158.1:38674-120674 GCA_036884735.1 Huso huso | reverse complement strand
CGCAGGGTCCCAGCGGCATGCCAAACGGTCCCCGGCACCTCCCCAGCACACGACAGGGGCCAGCGACCCCACACTGGGTCCCAGTGGCACGCCAAATTGTCCCTGGCACCTCCCAGCACGCGCGTGGTGTCCCAGCGGCTCGCCAAACGGTCCCTGGAACTTCCCCAGCATGCACACGGCCCCAGCGACCCGTGCATTTTCCCTCTGGCCCACCAAATGGTCCTGGTGCGTCCCCAGCGAACGCACTCGCCAAACGATCCCTGGTACCTCCCAGCAAAGCGCACTGGGCCCAGCGACCTCGCACTGGGTCCCAGCGGCTCGCCAAATGGTCCCTAGCATATCTGAAGAGCGAGCACACACCCCAGCGACTTCGCGCTGGGTCCCAGCGGCTTATAAACGGTCCTGGCACCTCCCAGCAGCGCGCGACAGGCCCCAGCGACCCGCGGGGGTCCCAGCGGCTCGCCAACCAGTCCCTGGAACTTCCCCAGCATGCACACGGGCCCCAGCGACCCCGTGCATTTTCCCTGCGGCCCACCAAATGGTCCCTGGTACGTCCCCAGCGAACGCACTCGCCAGACGATCCCTGGTACCTCCCAGCAAAGCGACTGGGCCCAGTGACCCCGCACTGGGTCCCAGCGGCTCGCCAAATGGTCCCTGGCATATCTGAAGAGCGAGCACACGCCCCAGCGACTTCGCGCGTGGTCCCAGCAGCTCGCCGAATGGTCCCTGGCACCTCCCCAGTGAACGCACGGTCTCCAGCGACCTCGTGCGGGGTAGCAGCGGCTCGACAAACGGTACCTCTCTCACCTCCCCAGCCCAGCGCACGGGCACCAGCGTCTGCGGGCGGGGTCCCAGCGGCTCGCCAAACGGTCCATGGTACCTCCTCCTCAGCAGCGTACTGGGCTCAGCGACCCCGTCTTGGGGTCACTGTGGCTCACCAAATGGTCCCTAGTCGTCCCCAGCTGAACGCACTTCGCCAAACGATCCCTGGTACCTCCCAGCAAGCGCACTGGGCCCAGTGACCCAGCTGGGTCCCAGCCAACTCATAAATGGTCCCTGGCATATCTAAAGAGCGAGCACACACCCCAGCGACTTCGCGCGGGATCCCAGCGGCTCGCCAAACGGTCCCTGGCCCCTCCCCAGCGCACGCACGGGCACCAACGACTTCGCGTGGGGTCCCAGCGGCTCGCCAAACGGTCCGTGGCACCTCCCCAGCGAACGCACTGGGCCCAGCGACCCCATGCGGGTCCCAGCGGCCCGCAAATACTCTCTGGCACATCCCCAACGCGCGCACGGGCACCAGCGACTTTGCGTGGGGTCCCAGCGGCTCGCCAAATGGTCCCTTGCACCTCCCCAGCACACGCATACGCCCCAGCGACTTCGCGCGGGGTCCCTGCGGCCCGCCAAATGGTCCTTGGACCTCCCCAGCGCAAGCACTGGGCCCAGCGACCCCACGCGGGGTCCCAGCGTCTCGCAAATGGTCCCTGGCACTTCCCCACCGTGCGCATGGGCCCCAGCGGCTCACCAAATGGTCCCTGGCACCTCCCCAGCCCCAGCACACGCCCCAGCAACCCGGCAGGGTCCCAGCAGCTGCCAAATGGTCCCTGGCACCTCCCCAGCACGCGCACGGGTGCCCAGCAACTTCGCGCGGGGTCCCAGCAGCTCGCCAAACAGTCCCTGGCACCTCCCCAGCACGCGCGGTATCCCAGAGGCTCGCCAAATGGTCCCTGGCACCTCCCAGCACGCAGACGAGGCCCAGTGACCCCGCTGGGTCACAGCGGCACGCCAAATTGTCCCTGGCACCTCCCTCAGCACACGCTGGGGCCCAGCGACCCTCTTGCTGGGTCCCGGCTGCACGCCAAATTGTCCCTGGCACCTCCCCAGCACGCACACTGGGCCCAGCGACCCCGCGCGGGGTCCCAGTGGCATGCCAAACGGTCCCTGTCACCTCCCCAGCACACGCACGAGACCCAGTGACCCTCAACCTGGGTCACAGCGGCACGCCAAATTGTCCCTGGCACCTCCCCAGCACACGCACAGGGCCCAGCGACCCTGCACGGGGTCCTGGCTGCACGCCAAATTCTCCCTGGCACCTCCCCAGCACGCGCGGTATCCCAGAGGCTCGCCAAATGGTCCCTGGCACCTCCCCAGCCCTCGCACGGGCACCAGCGACCGCGTGCGGGGTCCGAGCGGCTCGCCCAATGGTCCCTGGCACCTCCCCAGCACGCGCACGGGCCCCAGCGACCCCGCGCGGGGTGCCAGCGGCTCACCAAACGATCCCTGGTACCTCCACAGCACGCCCACTGGGCCCAGCGGCTCGCAAATGGTCCCTGGAATATCCCCAGCGCGAGCACACGCCCCAGCGACTTTGCGCAGGGTCCCAGCGGCATGCCAAACGGTCCCCGGCACCTCCCCAGCACACGCAGAGGGCCCAGCGACCCCGCGCGGGGTCCCAGTGGCACGCCAAATTGTCCCTGGCACCTCCCCAGCACGCGTGGTGTCCCAGCGGCTCGCCAAACGGTCCCTGGAACTTCCCCAGCATGCACACGGGCCCCAGCGACCCCGTGCATTTTCCCTGCGGCCCACCAAATGGTCCCTGGTACGTCCCCAGCGAACGCACTCGCCAAACGATCCCTGGTACCTCCCCAGCAAGCGCACTGGGCCCAGCGACCCCGCACTGGGTCCCAGCGGCTCGCCAAATGGTCCCTGGCATATCTGAAGAGCGACCACACGCCCCAGCGACTTCGCGCGTGGTCCCAGCGGCTCGCCAAATGGTCCCTGGCACCTCCCAGTGAACATACGGTCTCCAGCGACCTCGCTGGGGTCCCAGCGGCTCGACAAACGGTACCTCTCACCTCCCCAGCGAACACACTGGGCCCAGCGACCCCATGCGGGGTCCCAGCGGCCCGCAAATACTCTCTGGCACATCCCCAACACGCGCACGGGCACCAGCGACTTTGCGTGGGGTCCCAGCTGCTCGCCAAACGGTCCTTGCACCTCCCAGCACACGCACGGGCCCAGCGACCCCTGCAGGGTCCCAGTGGCACCGCCAAATTGTCCCTGGCACCTCCACAGCACGCGCGGTGTCCCAGCAGCTCGCCAAATGGTCCCTGGTACCTCCCCAGCGCACGACTAGGCCCCAGCGACCCCAGCGGTGCCAGCGGCTCGCCAAACGCTACCTGGTACCCTCCACAGCACGCACGGTATCCCAGAGGCTCGCCAAATGGTCCCTGGCACCTCCCAGCCCCTCTGCATGGGCACCAGCGACCCGGCGTCACCGGTCCGAGCGGTTTCGCCAAACGATCCCTGGTACCTCCACAGCACGCCCACTGGGCCCAGCGGCTCGCAAATGGTCCCTGTAATATCCCCAGCGCCGACACCGCCGCAGCGACTTTTAAGCCAGGGTCCCAGCGGCATGCCAAACGTCCCCGCACCTCCCAGCACACAGACAGGGCCCAGCGACCCAGCCGCTGGGTCCCAGTGGCACGCCAAATTGTCCCTGGCACCTCCCCAGCACGCTGGGTGTCCCAGCGGCTCGCCAAACGGGTCCCTGGAACTTCCCCAGCATGCACACATCGGCCCCAGCGACCCCTGCATTTTCCCCTGCGGCCCACCAAATGGTCCCTGGTACGTCCCCAGCGAACGACCGCCAAACGATCCCTGGTACCTCCCCAGCAAGCGCACTGGGCCCAGCGACCCCGCACTGGGTCCCAGCGGCTCGCAAATGGTCCATGGCATATCTGAAGGGCGAGTAAACGCCCAGCGACCATGCGCGTGGTCCCAGCGGGCCGCCAACTGGTCCCTGGCAACTCCCAGCTGGGCCAGACGGGCACCAGCGTCATGGGGGGGTCCCAGCGGCTCGCCAAACGGTCCATGGTACCTCCACAGCATGCTGCATTGGGCTCAGCGACCCGCAGGGACACTGCGGCTCACCAAATGGTCCCTGGTACGTCCCCAGCGAACGCACTCGCAACGATCCCTGGTACCTCCCAGCAAAAAGACTGGGCCCAGTGACCCCGCGCTGAGTCCCAGCGGCTCGCAAATGGTCACTGGCACATCCCAGCGCGCCACGGACCCCAGCGACTTCAACGGGGTCCCAGCGGCTCGCCAAATAGTCCCTGGCAACTCCCCAGCTACAAGACGGGCCTTAGCGGCTCGCCAAACGGTCCCTGGCACCTCCCAAGCGAGTACAGGGGCCCCACCGACCTCGCGCAGGGTCCCAGCGGCCGCAAACGGTCCCTGGCAGCTCCCCAGCACGCACACGACACTAGCGACCCCACGCCAGTCCAAGCGGCTCACCAAATGGTCCCTTGGTGGCCTCCCCAGCACGCTGGACGGCCCCCACCGACCCAGCTGATGGTCCAAGCTGCTCGCCAAACGATCCCTGGCACCTCCCCCAGCACACGCAATGTGCCCAGCCACTCTCACAAGGGTGTACCAACGGCCGCAAATGGTCCCTGGCACTCCCCCAGTGCATGCCAGACGACCAGCGATCAAGGGGCGGGTCCGGAGCGGCTTCGCCAAATGGTCCCTGGCCCTCCCAGCTGCAGCACCCACGAGCACCAGCGACCGCGGCATGGGGCACGGTGCTGCTCGCCAAATGGTCTTGGCACCACCCTCCCAGCTGCCAAGACAGGCCCCAGGCCACTGCTCAAGGTGGTGGTCGGGCCCTTGCCAAACTGTCCCTGGCACCTCCCCAGCCAAGACTAGACCCAGCGACACCGCTGGGTCCCTGAGCGGCCTGCAAAATGCTCCCTGGCACCTGCCCAGCACGGGCATCAGCGACTTCACGGGGGGTCCCAGAGGCTCGTCAAACGGTCCCTGGCACCTCCCCAGCGAGTGCACCGGCTCCAGCGACTTCGCGCCGGGTCCCAGCGGCTCGCCAAACGGTCCCTGGCACCTCCCCTTAGCTACAAGACAGGGCCCCAGCGACCCAGCAGCGGGGTCACAGCGGCTCGCCAAAAGGTCCCTGGCACCTCCCCAGCGCACACGGGCACCAGCGACCGCACAAGAAGGTCCCAGCGGCTCGCCAAACGGTCCTGGCACCTCCCAGCACGGGCACAGGGCCCAGCGACCTCACGCAGGTTCCCCAGCGGCTCACTAGACGGTTCCTGGCATCTCCGCAGCTGTGACGGGTCCAGCGACCTCTACAAGGGTCCCACCGACTCGCCAACTGGTCCCTGGCACCTCCCGAGCACGTGCACGGGCCCCAGCGACCCCAAGAGTGGTCCCAGCGGATCGCCAAATGGTCCCTGGCACCTCCCCAGCGCGTGTACGTGCACCAGTGACCCCACTCTGGGTCCCAACGGCTCGCCAAACTATCCCTGGCGCCTCCCAAGTGCACGCACGGGGCCCAGCGACCCCACACGGGGTCCCAGCAGCTCACCAACTGGTACCTGGGACCTCCCCAGCACGCGCACAAGCACCAGCAACCACGTGAGGGGTCCGAGCAGCTTGTCAAATGGTACCTGGCACCTCCCCAGCACGCGCACGGGCCCCACAACCCCGTGCCGGGTCCCAGCGGCTCGCAAATGGTCCCTGGCACCTCCCAAGCGAGTACAGGGGCCCCACCGATCTCGCGCAGGGTCCCAGCGGCTCGCCAAACGGTCCCTGGCAGCTCCCCAGCGCGCACACGGACACTAGCGACCCCACGCTGGGTCCAAGCGGCTCACCAAATGGTCCCTGGCCACTCCCCAGTGCACGCGCACGAGCACCAGCGACCGCGTGCGGGGTCCGAGCGGCTCGCCAAATAGTCCCTGGCCCCTCCCCAGCGCACGCGCACGAGCACCAGCGACCGCGTGCGGGGTCCGAGCGGCTCGCCAAATGGTCTTGGCACCACCCCAGCGCGCACGGGCACCAGCGACCTCGCGTGTGGTCGAAGCGCCTTGCCAAACTGTCCCTGGCACCTCCTCAGGACGCGCGCACTAGACCCAGCGACACCGCTCGGGGTCCGAGCGGCTCGCAAAATGCTCCCTGGCACCTGCCCAGCACGGGCATCAGCAACTTCACGAGGGGTCCCAGAGGCTCGTCAAACGGTCCCTGGCACCTCCCCAGCGAGCGCACCGGCTCCAGCGACCTCTTGCAGGGTCCCAGTGGCTCGCCAACTGGTCCCTGGCACCTCCCCAGCATGCACACGGGCCCCAGTGACTTTGCGTCGGGTTCCAGCAGATCGCCAAACAATCCCTGGCACCTCCCCAGCACGGGCACAGGGCCCAGCGAACCCGCACGGTGTCCCAGCGTCTCGCCAAATGTTCACTGGCACCTCCTCAGCAGGCACACGGGCCCCAGCGACCCCGCACGGGTCCCAGCAGATCGCCAAATGATCCCTGGCACCTCACCAGCATCGCATCGGCCCCAGCGACCCCGCGACGGGGTCCCAGCGGCACGCCTAACGGTCCCTGAACCTCCCCAACGAGAGCGGGGCACCAGCGACCTCACGCAGGGGTCCCAGCGACACGCCAAACGGTCCCTGGCATCTCCCCAGCGCTTTACGGGCCCAGCGTCCCCCTCAAGGGGTCCCACCCCACCGGCAATGGTCCCTGGCACCTGCCCAGCACGGGCATCAGCAACTTCACGAGGGGTCCCAGAGGTTCACAAACGGTCCCTGGCACCTCCCCAGCGAGCGCACTGCCCAGCGACCTCTTGCAGGGTCCCAGTGGCTCGCCAACTGGTCCCTGGCACCTCCCCAGCATGCACACGGGCCCCAGTGACTTTGCGTCGGGTCCCAGCAGATCGCCAAACGATCCCTGGCACCTCCCCAGCACGGGCACAGGGCCCAGCAACCAAGACGGTGTCCCAGCTGCCTCGCCAAATGTTCACTGGCACCTCCTCAGCAGGCACACGGGCCCCAGCGACCCCGCACGGGGTCCCAGCAGATCGCCAAATGATCCCTGGCACCTCACCAGCACGTGCACGGGCCCCAGCGACCCCGCGCGGGGTCCCAGCGGCACGCCTAACGGTCCCTGGAACCTCCCCAACGAGAGCGGGGGCCCCAGCGACCTCACGCAGGGTCCCAGCGACACGCCAAACGGTCCCTGGCATCTCCCCAGCGCGCTTACGGGGCCCAGCGTCCCCGCGCGGGGTCCCACCGACTCGGCAAATGGTCCCTGGCACCTCCCCAGTGAACGCACGGTCTCCAGCGACCTCGCGCAGGGTCCAAGCGGCTCGACAAATGGTCCCTGGCACCTCCCCAGCGAACGCACTGGGCCCAGCGACCCCACGCGGGGTCCCAGCGGCCCGCAAATACTCTCTGGCACATCCCAACAACGCAAGCACGGGCACCAGCGACTTTATGGGGTCCCAGTGGCTCGCCAAATGGTCCCTTGCACCGCCCCAGCACACGCATACGCCCCCAGCGACTTCGGCAAGGTCCTGCGGCCCGCCAAATGGTCCTTGGACCTCCCAGCGCAAGACTGGCCCAGCGACCCCCACGCTGGGTCCCAGCTGCCTCGCAATGGTCCCTGGCACTTCCCCACCGCAAGCGCATGGGGCCCCAGCGGCTCACCAAATGGTCCCTGGCACCTCCCCAGCCCCAGCACACGCCCCCAGCAACCGCGCTGGGTCCCAGCAGCTGCCAAATGGTCCCTGGCACCCCCCAGCACGCCAAGACGGGTGCCCAGCAACTCGCTGGGTCCCAGCAGCTCGCCAAACAGTCCCTGGCACCTCCCAGCACGCTGGGTATCCCAGAGGCTCGCAAATGGTCCCCGGCACCTCCCCAGCACGTGCACGAGGCCCAGTGACCCCCGCTGGGGTCACAGCGCACGCCCAAATTGTCCCTGGCACCCCCTCAGCACACGCACAGGGCCCAGCGACCTCAAGGTCCCGGCTGCACGCCAAATTGTCCCTGGCACCTCCCAGCACGCACACTGGGCCCAGCGACCCCTGCTGGGTCCCAGTGGCATGCCAAACGGTCCCTGTCACCTCCCAGCACACGTGACGAGACCCAGTGACCCGCGCGCTGGGTCACAGCGGCACGCCAAATTGTCCCTGGCACCTCCTCAGCACACGACAGGGTCCAGCGACCCTGCACGGGGTCCTGGCTGCACGCCAAATTCTCCCTGGCACCTCCCCAGCACGCTGTATCCCAGAGGCTCGCCAAATGGTCCCTGGCACCTCCCCAGCCCTCGCACGGGCACCAGCGATCACAAGCAAGGGTCCGAGCGGCTCGCCCAATGGTCCCTGGCACCTCCCCAGCATCGCCAAGACGGCCCCAGCGACCCTGCTGGGTGCCAGCGGCTCCGCAAACCATCCCTGGTACCTCCACAGCAACGCCCACTGGGCCCAGCGGCTCGCAAATGGTCCCTGGAATATCCCCAGCGCAAGCACACGCCCCAGCGACTTTGCGCAGGGTCCCAGCGGCATGCCAAACGGTCCCCGGCACCTCCCCAGCACACGCACAGGGCCCAGCGACCCCGCGCGGTCCCAGTGGCACGCCAAATTGTCCCTGGCACCTCCCCAGCACACTGGTGTCCCAGCGGCTCGCCAAACGGTCCCTGGAACTTCCCAGCATGCACCACGGGCCCCAGCGACCCGTGCATTTTCCCTGCGCCCACCAAATGGTCCCTGGTATCCGTCCCAGCGAACGCACTCATAAACGATCCTGGTACCTCCCCAGCAAGCGCACTGGGCCCAGCGACCCCGCACTGGGTCCCAGCGGCTCGCCAAATGGTCCCTGGCATATCTGAAGAGCGACCACACGCCCCAGCGACTTCGCGCTTGGTCCCAGCGGCTCGCCAAATGGTCCCTGGCACCTCCCCAGTGAACGCACGGTCTCCAGCGACCTCGCGCGGGGTCCCAGCGGCTCGACAAACGGTACCTCTCACCTCCCCAGCGAACACACTGGGCCCAGCGACCTACGCGGGGTCCCAGCGGCCCGAAATACTCTCTGGCACATCCCCAACGCACAAGACGGGCACCAGCGACTTTGCGTGGGGTCCCAGCGGCTCGCCAAACGGTCCCTTGCACCTCCCCAGCACACGCACGGGGCCCAGCGACCCCGTGCAGGGTCCCAGTGGCACGCCAAATTGTCCCTGGCACCTCCACAGCACGCGCGGTGTCCCAGCAGCTCGCCAAATGGTCCCTGGTACCTCCCCAGCGCACGCACTAGGCCCCAGCGACCCCGCGCGGGGTGCCAGCGGCTCGCCAAACGTTACCTGGTACCTCCACAGCACGCACGGTATCCCAGAGGCTCGCCAAATGGTCCCTGGCACCTCCCCAGCCCTCGCACGGGCACCAGCGACCGCGTGCGGGGTCCGAGCGGCTCGCCAAACGATCCCTGGTACCTCCACAGCACGCCCACTGGGCCCAGCGGCTCGCAAATTGTCCCTGTAATATCCGCAGCGCGAAAGCACACGCCCATAGCGACTTTGCGCAGGGTCCCAGCGGCATGCCAAATGGTCCCTGGCATATCTGAAGAGCGACCACACGCCCCCAGCGACTTCGCGCTTGGTCCCAGCGGCCGCCAAATGGTCCCTGGCACCTCCCCAGTGAACGCACGGTCTCCAGCGACCTCGCGCGGGGTCCCAGCGGCTCGACAAACGGTACCTCTCACCTCCCCAGCGAACACACTGGGCCCAGCGACCCCATGCGGGGTCCCAGCGGCCCATAAATACTCTCTGGCACATCCCAACGCGCCAAGACGGGCACCAGCGACTTTATGTGGGGTCCCAGCGGCTCGCCAAACGGTCCCTTGCACCTCCCCAGCACACGCACGGGGCCCAGCGACCCCGTGCAGGGTCCCAGTGGCACGCCAAATTGTCCCTGGCACCTCCACAGCACGCGCGGTGTCCCAGCAGCTCGCCAAATGGTCCCTGGTACCTCCCCAGCGCCACGACAGGGCCCCAGCGACCCCGCAAGGTGCCAGCGGCTCGCCAAACGTTACCTGGTACCTCCACAGCACGCACGGTATCCCAGAGGCTCGCCAAATGGTCCCTGGCACCTCCCCAGCCCTCGCACGGGCACCAGCGACCGCGTGCGGGGTCCGAGCGGCTCGCCAAACGATCCCTGGTACCTCCACAGCACGCCCACTGGGCCCAGCGGCTCGCAAATTGTCCCTGTAATATCCGCAGCGCGAGCACACGCCCCAGCGACTTTGCGCAGGGTCCCAGCGGCATGCCAAACGGTCCCCGGCACCTCCCCAGCACACGCACAGGGCCCAGCGACCCCGCGCGGGGTCCCAGTGGCACGCCAAATTGTCCCTGGCACCTCCCCAGCACGCGTGGTGTCCCAGCGGCTCGCCAAACGGTCCCTGGAACTTCCCCAGCATGCACACGGGCCCCAGCGACCCCGTGCATTTTCCCCGCGCCCACCAAATGGTCCCTGGTACGTCCCCAGCGAGCGCTTTTCGTAAGCGATCCCTGGTACCTCCCAGCAAGCGCACTGGGCCCAGCGACCTTGCACTGGGTCCCAGCGGCTCGCCAAATGGTCACTGGCATATCTGAAGAGCGAGCACACACCCCAGCGACTTCGCGCGGGGTCCCAGCCAACTCGCCAAAGCGGTCCCTGGCACCTCCCAAGCGCGCACAGGCCCCAGCGACCCCTTTGGGGTCCCAGCGGCTCGCCAACCGGTCCCTGGAACTTCCCAGCATGCACACGGGCCCCAGCGACCCGTGCATTTTCCCTCAGACCCACCAAATGGTCCCTGGTACGTCCCCAGCGAACGCACTCGCCAAACGATCCCTGGTACCTCCCCAGCAAGCGCACTGGGCCCAGTGACCCCGCGCTGGGTCCCAGCGGCTCGCAAATGGTCCCTGGCATATCTAAAGGCGAGCACACACCCCAGCGACTTGCGGGGATCCCAGCGGCTCGTAAGCGGTCCCTGGCCCCTCCCAAGCGCACGCCGCGGCACCAACGACTTCGGTCCCAGCTACCGCCAAACGGTCCGCGGCACCTCCCCCAGCGAACGCCTGGGCCCTAGCGACCCATGCGGGTTCCCAGCGACCCGCAAATACTCTCTGGCACATCCCCAGCAGCGCCACGGGCACCAACGACTTTATGGGGTCCCAGCGGCTCGCCAAATGGTCCTTGCACCTCCCCAGCACACGATACGCCCCTAGCGACTTCACGGGGTCCCTGCAACCCGCCAAATGGTCCTTGACCTCCCAAGCAAGAACACTGGGCCCCAGCGACCCCACGCGGGGTCCCAGCGCCTCAAAATGGTCCCTGGCACTTCCCACCGGGCGCATGGGCCCAGCAGCTCACCAAATGGTCCCTGGCACCTCCCAGCCCCAGCACGCCCCAGCAACTTCTGCGCTGGGTCCCAGCAGCTGCCAAATGGTCCTGGCACCTCCCCATCGCCAAGACGGGTGCCCAGCAACTCGCTGGGTCCCAGTAGCTCGCCAAACAGTCCCTGGCACTTCCCAGCACGTGCAGTATCCCAGAGGCTCGCCAAATGGTCCCTGGCACCTCCCTGCACGTGCGAGGCCCAGCGACCTCATGCGGGGTCCCGGCTGCACGCCAAATTGTCCCTGGCACCTCCCAGCACGCACACTGGGCCCAGTGACCCCGCGCTGGGTCACAGCGGCACGCCAAATTCTCCTGGCACCTCCCCAGCACGCGGTATCCCAGAGGCTCGCCAAATGGTCCCTGGCACCTCCCCCAGCCCTCGCATCGGGCACCAGCGACCGCGCAGGGGGTCCGAGATGGTTCGCCCAATGGTCCTGGCACCTCCCCAGCACGCCAAGATCGGGCCCCAGCGACCCCGCTGGGTCCGAGCGCTCCCGCCAAACCATCCCTGGTACCTCCACAGCACGCCCAGCGGCTCGCAATGGTCCTGTAATATCCCCAGCGAGCACACGCCGCATCGATTTTGGCGCAGGGTCCCAGCGGCATGCCAAACGGTCCCCGGCACCTCCCCAGCACACGCACAGGGCCCAGCGACCCCACGCGGGGTCCCAGTGGCACGCCAAATTGTCCCTGGCACCTCCCAGCACGCTGGGTGTCCCAGCGGCTCAAACGGTCCCTGAACTTCCCAGCATGCACACGGGCCCCAGCGACCCGTGCATTTTCCCTCGGCCCACCAAATGGTCCCTGGTACGTCCCCAGCGAACGCACTCGCCAAACGATCCCTGGTACCTCCCCAGCAAGCGCACTGGGCCCAGCGACCTCGCACTGTGTCCCAGCGGCTCGCCAAATGGTCCCTGGCATATCTGAAGGGCGAGTAAACGCCCCAGCGACTTCGCGCGTGGTCCCAGCGGCTCGCCAACTGGTCCCTGGCACCTCCCCAGTGAACGCACGGTCTCCAGCGACCTCGCGCGGGGTCCCAGCGGCTCAACAAACGGTACCTCACCTCCCCAGCGCGCCGGGCACCAGCGCCTGCCAGGCGGGGTCCCAGCTTCTCGCCAAACGGTCCATGGTACCTCCACAGCACGCGTGCTGGGCTCAAGCGACCCCGTCTGCGGGACACTCTGACTCACCAAATGGTCCCTGGTACGTCCCCAGCGAACACACTCGCCAAACAATCCCTGGTACCTCCCAGCAAGCGCACTGGCCCAGTGACCCGCTGAGTCCCAGCGGCTCGCAAATGGTCCCTGGCATCCCCAGCGCGCGCACGGAACCCAGCGACTTCGACGGGGTCCCAGCGGCTGTCAACAGTCCCTGGCAACTCCCAGCGCTGCCACGGGGCCCTGAGTGGCTCGTAAATGGTCCCTGGCACCTCCCAAGCAGTACAGGGCCCACCGACCTCGCGCAGGGTCCCAGCGGCTCGCCAAAAGGTCCCTGGCACCTCCCCAGCAGCACACGGACACCAGCGACCCCACGCTGGGTCCAAGCGGCTCACCAAATGGTCCCTGGTACCTCCCACGCCGGACGCCCCCACCGACCCAGCGCATGGTCCGCGGCTCGCCAAACGATCCCTGGCACCTCCCTCAGCACACGCAATGTGCTCCAGCGACTTCTCGGGGGGCCAACAGCTCGCCAAATGGTCCCTGGCCACTCCCCAGTGCATGCGCACGAGCACCAGCGACCGCGGGCGGGTCCGAGATACCCGCCAAATGGTCCCGGCCCCTCCCCAGCGTGCACGCACGAGCACCAGCGACCGCGTGCGGGGTACGAGCGGCTCGCCAAATGGTCTTGGCACCACCCCAGCGCCAAGACAGGCCCCAGCGACGACCCGGCGGGGTCCCAGCGGCTCGCCAAATGGTCTTGGCACCACCCAGCGCGCACGGGCACCAGCGACCTCGCGTGTGGTCGTAGCGCCTTGCCAAACTGTCCCTGGCACCTCCCCAGCGCGCACCAGACCCAGCGACACGCTGGGGTCCGAGCGGCAAAATGCTCCCTGGCACCTGCCCAGCACGGGCATCAGCGACTTCACGAGGGGTCCCAGAGGCTCGTCAAACGTCCCTGGCACCTCCCCAGCGAGTGCACTGGCCCAGCGACTGCCGGGTCCCAGCGGTCGCCAAACGGTCCCTGGCACCTCCCCAGCAGCGACAGGCCCCAGCGACCTCACAAGAAGGTCCCAGTGGCTCGCCAAACGGTCCCTGGCACCTCCCAGCACGCCGGACGGCCCCACCGACCCAGCCGATGGTCCAAGCGGCCCGCCAAACGATCCCCTGGCACCTCCCCAGCACACGCACGTGCTCCAGCGACTTTCGCGGGTACCAACGGCTCGCCAAATGGTCCCTGGCCACTCCCCAGTGCATGCGAGACGGGCACCAGCGACCCGAGTGTGGTCGAAGCGCCTGCCAAACTGTCCCCTGGCACCTCCCCAGCGCGCGCACTAGACCCAGCGACACCGCTCGGGGTCCGAGCGGCTCGCAAAATGCTCCCTGGCACCTGCCCAGCACGGGCATCAGCGACTTCACGAGGGGTCCCAGAGGTCGTCAAACGGTCCCTGGCACCTCCAGCGAGTGCACTGCTCCAGCGACTTCGCGTGGTCCCAGCGGCTCGCCAAACGGTCCCTGGCACCTCCCCCCAAGAAGAGGCCCCAGCGACCCAGCGCGGGGTCCCAGCGGCTCGCCAAAGGTCCCTGGCACCTCCCCAGCGCACACGGGCACCAGCGACCTGCAAGAAGGTCCCAGCCCGGCTCGCCAAACGGTCCCTGGCACCTCCCCAGCACGGGCACAGGGCCCAGCGACCTCACGCAGGTTCCCAGCGGCTCACTAGACGGTTCCTGGCATCTCCATGGCCACAAGACGGGCCCAGCGACCTCGCGCTGGGTCCCACCGACTTCGCCAACTGGTCCCTTGGCACCTCCCGAGCACGCACGGGCCCCAGCGACCCCAAGAGTGGTCCCAGCGATCGCCAAATGGTCCCTGGCACCTCCCAGCGGCGTGTCGTGCACCAGTGACCCCACTGGGTCCCAACGGCTCAAAACTATCCCTGGCGCCTCCCAAGTGCACGACGGGGCCCAGCGACCCCACACAGGGTCCCAGCAGCTCACCAACTGGTACCTGGGACCTCCCAGCACGCGCACAAGCACCAGCAACCACGTGAGGGGTCCGAGCAGCTTGTCAAATGGTACCTGGCACCTCCCCAGCACGCGCGCCGGGCCCCACAACCCGTGCGGGTCCCAGCGGTCGCAAATGGTCCCTGGCACCTCCCAAAGCGAGTACAGGGGCCCCACCGATCTCGCGGGTCCCAGCGGCTCACCAAACGGTCCCTGGCAGCTCCCCCAGCGCACACGGACACTAGCGACCCCACGCTGGGTCAAGCGCTCACCAAATGGTCCCTGGCCACTCCCAGTGCACGCCCGAAAGCACCAGCGATCGTCTGCGGGTCCGAGCGGCTCGCCAAATAGTCCCTGGCCTCTCCCAGCCGCAGCGCCAAGAGAGCACCAGCGACCAGCGTCTGCGGGTCCGAATGCTCGCCAAATGGTCTTGGCACCACCCAAGCCACACAGGCCCCAGTGACCCGGCCAGGGTCCCAGCGGCTCGCCAAATGTCCCTGGCACCTCCCAAGCGCACACACAGGGCCCAGCGACCCCGCGGAGTCCCAGCGGCTTGCCAAACAGTCCCTGGCACCTCCTCAGGACGCGCACAGGCCCCAGCGACCCCGCACTCTCCAAATCGTCCCTGGCACCCCCCCAGCGCGCGCACGTACACCAGCCACCCCAAGAAGGTCCCAACAGCCGCCAAACCGCCCTGAGCCTCCAAGCGACGTGCCCCAGCTACCCCCGCACAGGGTCCCAGCGACCACCAAAACGGTCCCTGGCACCTCCCAGCACGCGCGGGCTCCAGCGACCAAAAGGGGTCCCAGAGGGATCGCCAAATGCTCCCTGGCACCTCCCCCAGCAGCGCCTCGGGCCCAAGCGACCCCGCGCGGGGTCCCAGCGGCTCGCCAAACGGTCCCTGGCACCTCCCCCAGGGCCAAGACGGCGCCAGAGTCCCGCCAGGGTCCAAGGGCTCACCAAATGTTCCATGGCCCTCCTCAATGCCAAGACGGGGCCAAGCCACCCCGCCTGGGTCCCGAGCTCTCGCCCAATGGTCCCTGGCACTTCCCCACCGTGCGCACGGGCCCCAGCGGCTCACCAAATGGTCCCTGGCACCTCCCCAGCCCGAGCACACGCCCCAGCAACTTCGAGCGGTGTCCCAGCAGCTTGCCAAATGGTCCCTGGCACCTTCCCAGCACGCCGCACGGGCCCAGCAACTCGCTGGGGTCCCAGCGGCTCGCCAAACAGTCCGTGGCACCTCCCCAGCACGCGCGGTATCCCAGAGGCTCGCCAAATGGTCCCTGGCACCTTCCCAGCACGTGCATTCGAGGCCCAGTGACCCCGCTGGGTCACAGCGCATCGCCAAATTGTCCCTGGCACCTCCCAGCACACGCACAGGGCTCCAGCGACGCGCGGGTCCCGGCTGCACGACAAATTGTCCCTGGCACCTCCCCCAGCAACGCTGCTGTATCCCAGAGGCTCGCCAATGATCCCTGGCACCTCCCCAGCCCTCGACGGGCACCAGCGACCGCGAAGGGGTCCAAGCAGGTCGCCCAATGGTCCCTGGCACCTCCCCAGCATGCGCACGGGCCCCAGCCACCGGGGGTGCCAGCGGCTCGCCAAACGATCCCTGGTACCTCCACAACACGCCCACTGGGCCCAGCGGGTTTAAATGGTCCTTGAATATCCCCAGCGCGAAAGAACTGCGCCCAGCGACCCCGCTGGGTACTAGCAGTACGCCAAACGGTCCCTGGCACCTCCCCAGCACACGCACGGGGCCCAGCGACCCCGCACGGGGTCCCAGCGGCACCCCAAATTGTCCCTGGCACCTCCCCAGCACGCTGGTGTCCCAGCGGCTCAACCAAACGGTCCCTGAACTCCCAGCATGCACACGGCCCCAGCGACCCAGTGCATTTTCCTGCGGCCCACCAAATGGTCCCTGGTACGTCCCCAGCGAACACTTTTCGCCAAACGATCCTGGTACCTCCCAGCAGCAGCGCACTGGGCCCAGTGACCCAAGACTGGGTCCCAGCGGCTCGCAAATGGTCCATGGCATATCTGAAGAGCGATAAACGCCCCAGCGACTTCGCTGCGGGGTCCCAGCGGCTAGCCAAATGGTCCCTGGCACCACCCCAGTGAACGCACGGTCTCCAGCGACCTCGCTGGGTCCCAGCGGCTCGCAATGGTCCCTGGCACATCCCCAGCGCGCCACGGACCCCAGCGACCCGCCGCGGGGTCCCAGCGGCTTGCCAGGTCCCTGGCACCTCCCAAGCCCAGCATCGGGCGCCAGAGTCCCCACAACCAAGCGGCCCACCAAATGGTCCCTGGCACTTCCCCACCGTGCGCACGGGCCCCAGCGGCTCACCAAATGGTCCCTGGCACCTGCCCAGCCCGAGCACACGCCCCAGCAACTTCGAGCGGAGTCCCAGCAGCTTGCCAAATGGTCCCTGGCACCTTCCCAGCACGCGACGGGCCCAGCAACCGCTGCTGGGTCCCAGCGGCTCGCCAAACAGTCCGTGGCACCTCCCCCAGCACGCTGTATCCCAGAGGCTCGCCAAATGGTCCCTGGCACCTCCCCAGCACGTGCACGAGGCCCAGTGACCCCGCTGGGTCACAGCGACACGCCAAATTGTCCTGGCACCTCCCCAGCACACGCACAGGGCCCAGCGACGACGCTGGGTCCCGCTGCACGACAAATTGTCCCTGGCACCTCCCCCAGCACGCCAAGGTATCCCAGAGGCTCGCCAAATGATCCCTGGCACCTCCCCAGCCCCGCGTGACGGCACCAGCGACGCCGGCAAGGGTCCGAGCAGGTCGCCCAATGGTCCCTGGCACCTCCCCAGCATGCGCAGACGGGCCCCAGCGGCTCGCCAAACGATCCCTGGTACCTCCACAGCACGCCCACTGGGCCCAGCGGCTCGCAAATGGTCCCTGGAATATCCCCAGCGCGAGCACACGCCCCAGCGACCCCGCGCGGGGTACTAGCAGTACGCCAAACGGTCCCTGGCACCTCCCAGCAGACGCACGGGGCGAGCGACCCAGCGCCAGGGTCCCAGCGGCACCCCAAATTGTCCCTGCACCTCCCAGCACGCTGCAGGTGTCCCAGCGCTCGCCAAACGGTCCCTGGAACTTCCCCAGCATGCACACGGGCCCCAGCGACCCAGTGCATTTTCCCTGCGGCCCACCAAATGGTCCCTGGTACGTCCCCAGCGAACGCACTCGCCAAACGATCCCTGGTACCTCCCCAGCAAGCGCACTGGGCCCAGTGACCCCGCGCTGGGTCCCAGCGGCTCGCAAATGGTCTCTGGCATATCTAAAGTGCGAGCACACGCCCCAGCGACTTCGCGCGGGGTCCCAGCGTCTAGCCAAATGGTCCCTGGCCCCTCCCCAGCACACACACGGGGCCCAGCGACCCCACGCAGGGTTCCAGCGGCTCGCCAAACGGTCCGTGGCACCTACCGTTTAACGCGATTGGGCCCAGCGACCCCACGGGGGTCCCAGCCGTTCACAAATAGTCTCTGGCACATCCCCAGCACAAGACGGGCACCAGCGACCCACAGGGATCCCAGCGGCTCGCCAAACGGTCCCTGGCACCTCCCAGCGAAATTGATGGGCCCAGCAACCCCATGCGGGTCCCAGCGGCCCGCAAATACTCTCTGGCACATCCCCAACGCCAAGACGGGCACCAGCGACCTCTTGCAGGGTCCCAGCGGCTCGCCAACTGGTCCCTGGCACCTCCCAGCATGCACATGGGCCCCAGTGACTTCGCCGGGTCCCAGCAGATCGCCAAACGGTCCCTTGCACCTCCCAGCACGGGCACAGGGCCCAGCGAACCCGCACGGTGTCCCAGCGTCTCGCCAAATGTTCACTGGCACCTCCCCAGCATGCGCACGGTCCCCAGCGACCCCGTGCAGGGTCCCAGCAGATCGCCAAATGGTCCCTGGCTCCTACCCTCCTCGAGCATAGGGCCCAGGAACCACGCCAGAGGGGTCCCAGCGGCCGCCAAACGGTATCTGAACCACCCAGCGCGCACGGGCCCCAGCGTCCCCGCGCGGGGTCCCACCGACTCGGCAAATGGTCCCTGGCACCTCCCCAGTGAACGCACGGTCTCCAGCGACCTCGCGCAGGGTCCAAGCGGCTCGACAAATGGTCCCTGGCACCTCCCCAGTGAACGCACGGTCTCCAGCGACCTCGCGCAGGGTCCCGGCGGCGCGACAAACGGTCCCTGGCAGCTCCCCAGCGGGCGCACGGACACTAACGACCCCACGCTGGGTCCCAGTGGCTCACCAACTGGTCCCTGGGACATCCCATCACACAAGACGAGCGCACCAGCGACCCCTGCGGGGTCCCAGCAGCTCACCAACTGGTCCCTGGGACCTTCCACACACGCACGAGCACCAGCGTACGTGCGGGGTTGACAACTCACCAAATGGTACCTGGCAACTCCCAGCACGCGCACTGGGCCCAACGACCATCGCTGCCGGGAGTCCCAGCTGCTCGCAAATGGTCCCGAGACATCCCCAGGCGCGCACGGACCCCAGCGACTTAGCACGGGGTCCCAGCGGCCGCCAATGGTCCCTGGCACCTCTCGGGCGGACAAGCACCAGCACCAGCGACCTGCTGAGGTCCGGGCGGCCGCCAAAATGTCCCTGGCACCTCCCCAGGACGCCGCGACGGGCACAGCGACACGCGTGGGTCCCAGCGATCATTAAATGTCCCTGGCACCTCCCCAGCGCGACAGGCGCCCAGAGTCCCCGCTGGGTCCAAGCGGCTCACCAAATGTTCCATGGCCCCTCCTCAATGCGCGCCAAGATCGGGGCCAAGCGACCCCGCAAGGTCCGAAAGGCTCGCCCAATGGTCCCCTGGCACCTCCCATCGCCAAGACACGCACGCCCCCGTCGGCGGGTCCCAGCGGTCGCCAAACGGGTCCATGGTACCTCCACAGCACGCCAGAGATTGGCTCAGCGACCTGCAAGGAAGGTCACTGCGGCTCACCAAATGGTCCCTAGTGCGTCCCCAGCGAACACACTTCGCCAAATCGATCCCTGGTACCTCCCAGCAGCGCACTGGGCCCATGGACCCCGCGTCTCAACGCTTCGCCAAAGCGGTCCCTGGCACCTCCCAGCGGCGCAAGACAGGCCCCAGCGACCCAGCGCGGGGTCTGGCGCCAAAAGTTCCCTGGCACCTCCCAAGCGCGGGCACAGGGACCAGCGACCCCGTCAGGTCCCAGCGGCTCGCCAAACGGTCCATGGTACCTCCACAGCACGCGTACTGGCTCAGCGACCCCGTGCGGGGTCACTGCGGCTCACCAAATGGTCCCTAGTCGTCCCCAGCGAGCACACTCGCCAAACGATCCCTGGTACCTCCCCAGCAAAGCGCACTGGGCCCATGGACCCCGGCGCTGGGTCTCAACTGACTCGCCAAAGCGGTCCCTGGCACCTCCCAGCCTTGAGCTGGCCCCAGCGACCCCAGCGCGGGGTCACAGCTCGCCAAAAGTTCCTGGCACCTCCCAGCGGGCACAGGGACCAGCGACCCTCCAGCGATGTGGTGAAGCGCCTTGCCAAACTGTCCCCTGGCACCTGCCCAGCATGGGCATCAGCGACTTTCCCAGGGGTCCCAGAGGCTCAAAACGGTCCTGGCACCTCCCAGCGAGCGCACCGGCTCCAGCGACCTCTTGCAGGGTCCCAGCGGCTCGTCAAACGGTCCCTGGCACCTCCCCAGCAAGCGCACCGGCCCCAGCGACTTCGTCGGGTCCCAGCAGATCGCCAAACGGTCCCGGCACTTCCCAGCACGAGCACAGGGCCCAGCGACCCGTCAGGTCCCAGCGGCTCGACAAATGGTCCCTTGTTCCTACCTTGCTCACAAGATAGGGGCCCAGGAACCACGCATAGGGTCCCAGCAGCTCGCCAAATGGTATCTAGCACCTCCCAGTGCGTGTACGTGCACCAGCGACCCCGCACGGGGTACCAGCTGCTCGCCAAATGGTCCCTGGCACCTCACCAGCACGTGCCCCAGCGACCCTCGCCAGAGGGGTCCCAGCGGCACGCCAAACGGTCCCTGGAACCTCTGCAGCACGCGCCCATATTACAGCGACCCCGCTGGGTCCCAACGGCTCGCCAAACGGTCCCTGGCATCTCCCCAACGAGAGCAGGGGCCCCAGCGACCTCACGCAGGGTCCCAGCGGCACGCCAAATGGTCCCTGGCATCTCCCCAGCGCGCTTACGGGGCCCAGCGTCCCTGCGCGGGATCCCACCGACTCGGCAAATGGTCCCTGGCACCTCCCCAGTGAACGCACGGTCTCCAGCGACCTCTCGCAGGGTCCAAGCGCTCGACAAATGGTCCCTGGCACCTCCCAGCGCCGCACTGGGGCCAGCGACCGCACGCTGGGTCCCAGCTGCTCGCAAATCGTCCTGACACCTCCCCAGACGGGGCCCTGGGCCCCAGCCGCCAAGGTCCCAGCGGCTCGCCAAATGTTCATTGGCACCTCCCCAGCGCGAGCACGGACCCAGCGACTTCTCGTGGGGACCAAGCTGCTCGCCAACAGTCCCTGGCACCTTCCCATGAGCGCAGGCCCTCAGCGACCTCGCGCAGGGTCCCGCGAAGCGCGTCCCTGGCAGTTCTCAGCTGGCGCACGGACACCAACCCACCCCACGCTGGGTCCAAGTTGTTCGCCAATGGTCTCTGGCACATCCTCAGCGAGCGCACGGGCCCAGCGATCATGTAGTCCAAGCAGCTCGCTGTTGTCCCTTTCACCTCCCCGCAAGACGAGTCAGCGACTGCATGGGGTCCCAGCAGTCACCAACTGGTCCTGGGACCTCCCCACTGCCAAGACAGGCCCCAGGTCCCAGCAGGGGTCCCAGCGGCTCGCCAAACGGTCCCTGGCACCTCCCCAGGACGCCAAGACGGGCACAGCGACCCCCATCGCGTGGGTCCCAGCGACTCGTCAAATGTCCCCTGGCACCTCCCCAGTCGCAGCGCCGGGCGCCAGAGTCCCCGCGGGTCCGCGGCTCACCAAATGGTCCATGGCCCCTCCTCCATGCGTCCAGACTGTTGACCCCCCCCAGGGTCCCGAGCGGCTCGCCCAATGGTCCCTGGCACCTCCCCAGCACGCCAAGACGCCCCAGCGACCGCGGGGTCCCCTGCGACCCGCCAAATGGTCTTGACCTCCCAGCGACGCACTGGGCCCAGCGACCCCCACCGGGTCCCAGCGCCCGCAAATGGTCCCTGGCACTTCCCCACCGTGCAAGACGGGCCCAGCGGCTCACCAAATGGTCCCTGGCACCTCCCAGCCCGAGCACACGCCCAGCAACTTCGCCGGGTGTCCCAGCAGCTTGCCAAATGGTCCCTGGCACCTTCCCAGCACGCGCACGGGGCCCAGCAACTTCGCGCGGGGTCCCAGCGGCTCGCCAAACAGTCCCTGGCACCTCCCCAGCACGCTGTATCCCAGAGGCTCGCCAAATGGTCCCTGGCACCTCCCAGCACGTGTCGAGGCCCAGTGACCCCGCCAAGGTCACAGCGGCACGCCAAATTGTCCCTGGCACCTCCCAGCACACGCGACAGGCCCAGCGACGCGCGCTGGGTCCCCCTGCAGACAAATTGTCCCTGGCACCTCCCCAGCACGCTGCCGTATCCCAGAGGCTCAAGAAATGATCCCTGGCACCTCCTCAGCCCCTCGCATCGGGCACCAGCGACCGCTGCGGGGTCCGAGCAGGTCGCCCAATGGTCCCGGCACCTCCCCAGCATGCGCACGGGCCCCAGCGACCGCTGGGTGCCAGCGGTCATTAAACCATCCCTGGTACCTCCACAGCACGCCCACTGGGCCCAGCGGTCAAATGGTCCCTGGAATATCCCCAGTGCGAGCACACGCCCAGCCGACTTTTGGCGAGGGGTCCCAGCGCTCGCCAAACATTCTCTGCACCTCCCCAGCATCGCCAAGACTAGGCCCAGCAACCCCACGCGGGTCCCAGCGACATGCCAAACGGTCCTCGCACCTCCCCAGCACACGCACAGGGGCCAGCGACCCAGCGCGGGGTACTAGCAGCACGCCAAACGGTCCCTGGCACCTCCACAGCACACGCACGGGCCCCAGCGACCCCGCGCGGGGTCCCAGTGGCGCGCAAATGGTCCCTGGCACCTCCCAGCACGCTGTGGTGTCCCAGCGCCAAACGGTCCCTGGAACTTCCTCAGATGCACACGGGCCCCAGTGACTTCGCCAGCCGGGTCCCAGCAGATCGCCAAACGTCCCTTGCACTCTCCCCCAGCACGGGCACAGGGCCCAGCGAACCCAAGAGACGTGTCCCAGCCGCCTTGCCAAATGTTCACTGGCACCTCCCAGCATGCGCACGGTCCCCAGCGACCCCGTGCAGGGTCCCAGCAGATCGCCAAATGGTCCCTGGCCCTACCCTCGAGCATAGGGCCCAGGAACCACGCCAGGGTCCCAGCCCAGCTCGCCAAATGGTATCTGAACCACCCCAGCGCGCACGGGCCCCAGCGACTTGGGCTGGTCGAAGCGCCTTGCCAAACTGTCCCTGGCACCTCCCCAGCACGCGCACTAGACCCAGCGACACCGCTCGGGGTCCTAGCGGCTCACCAAATGGTCCCTGGTACCTCCCCAGCACGCCGATTTACCGACCCAGCGCATGGTCCAAGCGGCTCAAACGGTCCCTGGCACCTCCCCAGCACACGCAACGGGCTCCAGCGACTTCTCGCGGGGGTATCAACGGCTCGCCAAATGGTCCCTGGCCACTCCCCAGTGCACGCGCACGAGCACCAGCGACCGCGTGCGGGGTCCGAGCGGCTCGCCAAATGGTCTTGGCACCACCCCAGCGCGCACAGGCCCCCAGCGACCCCCGCGGGGTCCCAGCGGCCGCCAGATGGTCTTGGCACCACCCCAGCGAGTACAGGGGCCCCACCGACCTCGCGCAGGGTCCCAGCGGCTCGCCAAATCGTCCCTGGCAGCTCCCCAGCACGCACACGATACCAGCGACCCCCACGCTGGGTCCAAGCGGTCACCAAATGGTCCCTGGTACCTCCCCACACGCGGACGGCCCCCACCGACCCAGCGATGGTCCAAGCGGCTCGCCAAACGGTCCCTGGCACCCCCCAGCACACTAACGGGCTCCAGCGACTTCGCGGGGTATCAACGGCTCGCCAAATGGTCCCTGGCCACTCCCAGTGCACGCCAAGACGAAAGCACCAGCGACCGGGCAGGGGTCCGAGCTGCCGCCAAATGGTCTTGGCACCACCCCAGCGCAAGACAGGCCCTTAGCGACCCCGGCGCAGGGGTCCCAGCGGCTCGCCAAAATGGTCTTGGCACCACCCCAGACAAGACGGGCACCAGCGACTTCGCCAGGTGGTCGGGCGCCTTGCCAACTGTCCCTGGCACCTGCCCAGCATGGGCATCAGCGACTGCCGAGTGGTCCCAGAGGCTCGCCAAACGGTCCCTGGCACTTCCCCAGCACGGGCACAGGGACCAGCGACCAGGTCCCAGCTGCTCGACGAATGGTCCCTTGCTCTTCTCGCACAAGATAGGGCCCAGGAACCACGATAGTCCCAGCAGCCTCGGCAACCGGTCCCTGACACCTTCCCAGCGGCCAAGACGGGCTTTCTCCATGACCGCTGCTAGAAGGTCCCAGCTGCTCGCCAAATGTTCATTGGCACCTCCCAGCGAGCACGGACCCAGCGACTCGCGGGGGACTGTTGCCCGCCAAATAGTCCTCGGCACCTTCCCAGCGAGCGCAGGGGCCCCAGCGACCGCCAGGGTCTCGCTAAAACGGTCCCTGGCAGCTCTTCAGCGAAAGACGGACATTAACAACCCCACTGGGTCCAAGCGGTTCGCCAAATGGTCTTGGCACATCCCCAGCGAAGACGGGGCCCAGCGACTTCGCTGGGTCCAAAGAGTTTCGCTAGGCTGTCCCTTTCGACTCCCCAGTGCGCTGCGACGGGAGCCCAGCGACCCCACCTGCGGTCCCAGCGACCGCCAAATGTCCCCTGGCACCCCTCCCCCATCGGCGGGCCAGAGTCCCCCGCTGGGTCCAAGCGGCCCACCAAATGGTCCATGGCCCCTCCTCAACGCGCCGACGGGGTTGCCGACCCCGCCCGAAGGTCCGAGCGGCCGCCCAATGGTCCCTGGCACCCCTCAGCACGCCAGACAGGGTCAGCGACTTCGCTGGCTGATCCCTCATGGCCCGCCAAAATGGTCCTGACCTCCCAGAGCACGCAAGATTGGCCCAGCTGAATCTCATCGTGTCCCATGCCTCGCAATGGTCCATGACACTTCCCCACCGGTATGCATGGGCCCCAGCGGCTCACCAAATGGTCCCTGGCACCTACCCAGCACGCACTGGGCCCAGTAACCAACGGGTCCCAGCGACATGCAAACGGTCCCCTGCACCTCCCAGCACGCCAAGACATGCCCCAGCGACTTCGCTGCTGGGTCCCCGCGGCCCGCCAAATGGTCCCTGGCATTCAACCATGCACATGGGCCCCAGAGGCTCACCAAATGGTCCCTGGCACCTCCCCCAGCCCGAGCACACGCCCCAGCAACTTCGCTGGGTCCCAGCAGTTACCAAATGGTGCCTGGCACCTTCCCAGCACGCCAAGACGGGCCCAGCAACTTCGCTGATCCCAGCGCTCGCCAAACAGTCCCTGGCACCTCCCCAGCACGCTGCTGGGTATCCCAGAGGCTCGCCAAATGGTCCCTGGCACCTCCCCAGCACGCAGACGAGGCCCAGTGACCACAAGGTCACAGCGGCACGCCAAATTGTCCCTGGCACATCCCTCAGCACACGACAGGGCCCAGCTTACCCTGCACGGGTCCCGGCTGCACGCCAAATTGTCCCTGGCACCTCCCCCAGCACGCCATGGGTATCCCAGAGGCTCGCCCAATGGTCCCTGGCACCTCCCCAGCATGCGCACGGACCCCAGCGACCCCGCACAAGTGCCAGCGGCCCGCCAAACGATCCCTGGTACCTCCACAGCACGCCCACTGGGCCCAGCGGTTCAAATGGTCCCCGGAATATCCCCAGCGAGCACACGCCAGCGACTTTGCGCAGGGTCCCAGCCCGCCCAAACATTCCCTGGCACCTCCCAGCACGCGCACTGGGCCCAGCGACCCCGCGTGGGTCCGAGCGCCGCCCAATGGTCCCTGGCACCCCTCAACACGCCGCACGCCCCCAGCTTACTTTGCGTCAGTCCCGCGGCCCGCCAAATGGTCCTGGCACTTCCCCCACCATGCACATGGGCCCCAGAGGCTCACCAAATGGTCCCTGGCACCTCTCAGCCCGGAAATCACGCCCCAGCAACTTCTCGCTCCCAGCAGCTACCAAATGGTGCCTGGCACCTTCCCAGCACGCGCGATGTTCGCGCAACTTCGCGCGGGATCCCAGCTGCTCGCCAAACAGTCCCTGGCACCTCCCCCAGCACGCTGCCGGGTATCCCAGAGGCTCGCCAAATGGTCCCTGGCACCCCCCCCAGCACGTGCACGAGGCCCAGTGACCCGCAAGGTCACAGCGGCACGCCAAATTGTCCCTGGCACCTCCCCAGCACACGCACAGGGCCCAGCGACCCCGGCTGGGTCCCGGCTGCACGCCAAATTGTCCCTGGCACCTCCCAGCACGCCGCTGTATCCCAGAGGCTCGCCCAATGGTCCCTGGCACCTCCCCAGCATGCGCACGGACCCCAGCGACCCCGCGCGGGGTGCCAGCGGCTCGCCAAACGATCCCTGGTACCTCCACAGCACGCCCACTGGGCCCAGCGGCTCGCAAATGGTCCCTGAATATCCCCAGCGAGCACACGCCCAGCCACTTTTGGCGAGGGTCCCAGCGGCTCGCCAAATATTCTCTGGCACCTCCCCAGCACGCGCACTGGGCCCAGCAACCCCACGCGGGGTCCCAGCGACATGCCAAACGGTCCCCGGCACCTCCCCAGCACACGCACAGGGCCCAGCGACCCCGCGCGGGGTCCCAGTGGCACGCCAACCGGTCCCTGGAACTTCCCCAGCATGCACACGGGCCCCAGCGACCCCGTGCATTTTCCCGCGGCCCACCAAATGGTCTCTGGTACGTCCCAGCGAACGCACTCGCCAAACGATCCCTGGTACCTCCCAGCAGCGCATTGGGCCCAGCGACCCATTACACTGGGTCCCAGCGGCTCGCAAATGGTCCATGGCATATCTGAAGAGCGAGTAAACGCCCCAGCGACTTCGCGCGTGGTCCCAGCGGCTCGCCAAATGGTCCCTCGCACCTCCCCAGTGAACGCACGGTCTCCAGCGACCTCGCGCGGGGTCCCAGCGGCTCGACAAACGGTACCTCTCACCTCCCCAGCGCTACAAGACGGGCCAGCGACCGCCAAACGGTCCATGGTACGCCCCCAGCTTAACGCACTCATAAACGATCCCTGGTACCTCCCAGCAGGTCCCAGTGGCTCACCAAATGGTCCCGGGCCCCTCCTCAACGCGTGCACGGGGCCAAGCGACCCCACGCGGGGTCCCAGCAGCTCGCCAAATGGTCCCTGGCACCTCCCCAGCCCTCGCACGGGCACCAGCGACCGCGTGCGGGGTCCGAGCATCTCGCCCAATGGTCCCTGGCACCTCCCCAGCACGCGCACGGGCCCCAGTGACCCAGCACGGGATGCCAGCGGCTCGCCAAACGATCCCTGGGACTTCCCCAGCATGCACACCCCCAGTGACCCCGGGCAGGTCCCTGCGGCTCACCAATGGTCCCTGGCACGTCCCTTTCGAACGACTCGCCCAAACGATCCCTGAACCTCCCCCAGCACGCCCACTGGGCCCAGCGACCCCGCGCTGGGTCCCAGCGGCTCGCAAATGGTCCCTGGCATATCCCCAGCGCGAGCACACGCCCCAGCGACTTCGCTGTGGTGTCCCAGCGGCTCACCAAATGGTCCCTTGTCCCTCCCCAGCGAACGCACGGTCTCCAGCGACCTCTTGCAGGGTCCAAGCGGCTCGCCAAATTGTCCCTGGCACTTCCCCAGAGCGTGCACAGGCCCCAGTGACCCCGCGTGGGGTCCCAGCGGCTCGCCAAAATATCCCTGGCACCTCCACAGCACGCCCACTGGGCCCAGCGGCTCGCAAATGGTCCCTGGAATATCCCCAGAGCGAGCACACACCCCAGCGACTTCGCGCGGGGTTCCAGCGGCTCACCAAATGGTCCCTGGCACCTCCCCAGCGTGCGCACAGGCCCCAATGACCCCACGTGGGGTCCCAGCGGCTCGCCAAAATATCCCTGGCACCTTCCCAGCACGCGCACTGGGCCCACCGACCATACGCGGGGCCCCAGTGGCACGCCAAATGGTCCCCGGCACCTCCCCAGCGCGCGCACAGGGCCCAGCGACCACGGGCGGGGTCCCAGCGGCTCGCCAAATGGTCCCTGGCACCTCCCCAGCACGCGCACGGGCACCAGCGACCGCGGGCTGTTCCCAGCGGCTCGCCAAACGGACCCTGGTACCTCCCCAGCAGGCGCACTGGGCTCAGCGACCCCCCGCGGCTTCCCAGCGGCTTGCAAATGGTCCCTGGCATATCCTCACGCACGCACGGGCACCAGAGACTTCGCGTGGGGTCCCAGCGGCTCACCAAACGGACCCTGGCACCTCCCCAGCAGGGGCACGGCCTCCAGCGACCTCGCGCAGGGTCCCAGCGGCTCGCCAAATGGTCCCTGGCACCTCCCCAGCTGGCACCAGCCACCAGCGTGGGGTCCCAGCGGCTCGCCAAACGGTCACTGGCACCTCCCCAGCACAAGCACAGGGCCCAGCGACCCCTGCCAAGGGGTCCCAGCGGCACGCCAAATTCTCCCTGGTACCTCCACAGCACGCGCGGTGTCCCAGCGGCTCGCCACATGGTCCCTGGTATCTCCCCAGCGCACGCACTGGGCCCCCAGACTAATAATAAACGGCGCTTATTAATATGTACAGACGTGCTCAAATTTGTTGGTACCCTCCACAAAAACGAAAAAATGCACAATTTTCTCTGAAATAACTTGAAACTGACAAAAGTAATTGGCATCCACCATTGTTTATTCCATATTTAATAGAAATCAGACTTTGCTTTTGATTTTTATTCAACATAATATTGTAAATAAGAAAACAAATGAAAATGGCATGGACAAAATGATGGGACCGCTAACCTAATATTTTGTTGCACAACCTTTAGAGGCAATCACTGCAATCAAACGTTTTCTGTAGCTCTCAATGAGACTTCTGCACCTGTTAACAGATAGTTTGGCCTCTTTCCTGAGCAAACTGCTCCAGCTGTCTCAGGTTTGATGGGTGCCTTCTCCAGACTGCAAGTTTCAGCTCTTTCCATAGATGTTCGATAGGATTCAGATCAGGACTCATAGAAGGCCACTTCAGAATAGTCCAATGTTTTGTTCTTATCCATTCTTGGGTGCTTTTAGCTGTGTGTTTTGGGTCATTATCCTGTTGGAGGACCCATGACCTGTGACTGAGACAGAGCTTTCTGACACTGGGCAGTGCGTTTCGCTCCTGAATGCCTTGATAGTCTTGAGATTTCATTGTGCCCTGCACAGATTCAAGGCACCCTGTGCCAGGCGCGTAAAGCAGCCCCAAACATAACCGAGCCTCCTCCATGTTTCACTGTAGGTATGGTGTTCTTTTCTTTGAAAGCTTCATTTTTTCGTCTGTGAACATAGAGCTGATGTGACTTGCCAAAAAGTCCAGTTTTGACTCATCTGTCCAAGGACATTCTCCCAGAAGGATTGTGGCTTGTCAATATGCATTTTAGCAAATTCCAGTCTGGCTTTTTATGTTTTTCTTTCAAAGTGGAGTCCTCCTGGGTCTTCTTCCATGGAGCCCACTTTCGCTCAAAAAGCGACAGATGGTGCGATCAGAAACTGACGTACCTTCACCTTGGAGTTCAGCTTGTATCTCTTTGGCAGTTATCCTTGGTTCTTTTCTACCATTCGCACTATCCTTCTGTTCATTCTGGGGTCGATTTTCCTCTTGCAGCCCCGCCCAGGAGGTTGGCTACAGTTTCATGGACCTTAAAAGTCTTAATAATATTTGCAACTGTTGTCACAGGAACATCAAGCTGCTTGAAGATGGTCTTGTAGCCTTTACCTTTATCATGCTTGTCTATTATTTTCTTTCTGATCTCCTCAGACAACTCTCCTTTGCTTTCTCTGGTCCATGTTCAGTGTGGTGCACACAATGATACCAAACAGCACAGTGACTACTTTTCTCCATTTAAATAGGCTGAATGACTGATTACAAGATTGGAGACATGTGTGTGATACTAATTAAAGAAACTAATTAGTTTGAAATATCACTATAATCCAATTATTTATTATCTTTTCTAAGGGGTACCAACAAAATGTGTCCAGGCCATTTTAGAATATCTTTGTAGAAAAGCAATAATTCATCTCTTTTCACAGCTTCTTTGCTTTATTCTATGACATACCAAAGGCATGCAAGTATACATGATAAAATAGCTTTTAATTTCATCACTTTTCAGGAGGAATGAAGCATTATTTCAATGAGGTGTAAGGGTACCAACAAATTTGAGCACGTCTGTATATACTTTAACTGAGGGGGGGTAGTTGTTATGTATCCCAACACGCATTGTAATGTACTGTAATGAAAATGTGTTTCTAAAACTGACTTTAATAATAACATTATAGTAATACAACTAGAATAGTATTTTATAAGGTAAAACTATGTTAGTGGGGTCCAAGCGCCTCTCCAAATGGTCCCTGGCACTTTCCCAGCACGCACACGGGGCCCAGCGACCTCGCACAGGGCACCAGCGGCTCGGCAAACGGTCCCTGGCACCTCCCCAGCACGCGCACAGTCCCCAGCAACCCCAGGCGGGGTCCCAACGGCACGCCAAATTGTCCCTGGCACCTAACCAGAACACGCGGTGTCCCAGCGGCTCGCCAAACGGTCCCTGGTACCTCCCTAGCACGCGCACTGGGCTCAGCGACCCCGTGCGGAGACACTGCGGCTCATCAAATGGTCCCTGGTACGTCCCCAGCGAACGCACTCGCCAAACGATCCCTGGTACCTCCCCAGCAAGCGCACTGGGCCCAGCGACCCCGCACTGGGTCCCAGCGGCTCGCAAATGGTCCCTGGCATATGTGAAGAGCGAGCACACTCTCCAGCGACTTCGCGCGGGGTCCCAGCGGCTCGCCAAATGGTCCCTGGCCCCTCCCCAGCACACGACGGGTCCAGCGATCTCGTCAGGTCCCAGCGGCTCTAACAAACGATCCGCGGCACCTCCCCACGGGCACCAGCGGCTCATGGTGGGGTCCCAGCCGCCGCCGAAACGGGTTCATGGTACCTCCCCAGTACGCACTGGTTCAGCGACCGCGGGGTCACTGCGGCTCACCAAATGGTCCCGGTACGCCCCAGCGAACCACCAGCCAAACGATCCCTGGTACCTCTCCAGCACGCCCACTGGGCCCAGCGACCACGCGCCGATCCCACCTGGCTCACAAATGGTCCCTGGCATATCCCAGCGAACACGCCCAGCGACTTCACGCGGGTCCCAGTGGCTCGCCAAACGGTCCCTGGCACCTCCCCAGCACGCCAAGACTCAGGCCCAGCGACCCCGAAAGGGTCCAAGCGGTGCGCCAAACGGTCCCTGGCCCCTCCCCAGCACACGACGGGCCCAGCGACCCCACGCAGGGGGTTCCAGCGGCTCGCCAAACGGTCCGTGGCACCACCCAGCGAACGCATTGGGCCCAGCGACCCCACGCGGGTTCCCAGCGGTTCGCAAATAGTCTCTGGCACATCCCCAGCGCACACACGGGCACCAGCGACTTCGCGTGGGGTCCCAGCGGCTCGCCAAACGGTCCCTGCACCTCCCCAGCGAATGCACTGGGCCCAGCGACCCCACGCTGGGTCCCAGCGGACCGCAAATACCTCTGGCACATCCCCAACGCGCGCACGGGCACCAGCAACTTTGCGTGGGGTCCCAGCGGCTCGCCAAACGGTCCATGGCTCCTCCCCAGCACACGCACGGGGCCCAGCGACCTCAAGACGGGGTCCCAGTGGCACGCCAAATTGTCCCTGGCACCCACAGCACGCCATGTGTCCCAGCGGCTCGCCAAATGGTCCCTGGTACCTCCCCAGCGCACGACTGCGCCCCCAGCGATTGCTTCGGGGTCCCAGTGGCTCACCAAATGGTCCCGGCCCCTCCTCAACGCTGCACACGGGGCAAGCACCTGCTGCTGGGTCCCAGCAGCTCGCCAAATGGTCCCTGTTACCTCCCCAGCCCTCGTGACGGGCACCAGCGACCGCTGCGCGGGGTCCGAGCAGCTCGCCAAACGATCCCTGGTACCTCCACAGCACGCCCACTGGGTCCAGCGACCCCGCGCTGGGTCCCAGCGGCTCCAAATGGTCCCTGGCATATCCCCAGCGCGAGCACACGCCCAGCGACTTCGCTGTGGTGTCCCAGCTGCCCGCCAAATGGTCCCTTGTCCCTCCCCAGCGAACGCACGGTCTCCAGCGACCCCTTGCAGGGTCCAAGCGCTCGCCAAATTGTCCCTGGCACTTCCCCAGAGCGGCACAGGCCCCAGTGACCCCGCTGCAGGTCCCAGCGGCTCGCCAAAATATCCCTGGCACCTCCACAGCACGCCCACTGGGCCCAGCGGCTCGCAAATGGTCCCTGGAATATCCCCAGAGCGAAGACACACCCCAGCGACTTCGCTGGGGTTCCAGCGGCTCACCAAATGGTCCCTGGCACCCCCAGCGTGCAAGACAGGGCCCCAATGACCCCACGTAGTCCCAGCGCTCGCCAAAATATCCCTGGCACCTTCCCAGCACGCGCACTGGGCCCACCGACCATACGCTGGGTCCCAGTGACACGCCAAATGGTCCCCCGCACCTCCCCAGCAGCCAAGACAGGGCCCAGCGACCACGGGTGGGGTCCCAGTGGCTCGCCAAATGGTCCCTGGCACCTCCCCAGCACGCCAAGATGGGCACCAGCGACCGCTGGCTGTTCCCAGCGGCTCGCCAAACGGACCCTGGTACCTCCCCCAGCAGGCGACTGCCCAGCGACTCCGCGGCTTCCCAGCTGCTTGCAAATGGTCCCTGGCATATCCTCACGCACGACGGGCACCAGAGACTGCCAGGGTCCCAGCGGCTCACCAAACGGACCCTGGCACCAGCAGGGGCACGGCCCCAGCGACTCGTGAGGGTCCCAGCGGCTCGCCAAATGGTCCCTGGCACCTTCCCCAGCACCACCAGCCACTTTCAGGGGGTCCCAGCGGCTCGCCAAACGGTCACTGGCACCCCCCCCCAGCACAAGCACAGGGCCCAGCGACCCCGCTGGGGTCCCAGCGGCACGCCAAATTCTCCCTGGCACCTCCACAGCACGCTGGTGTCCCAGCAGCCGCCACATGGTCCCTGGTATCTCCCCCAGCGCACGACTGGGCCCCAGCGATCATTAATAAACGGCTTTTATTAATATGTATATACTTTAACTGAGGGGGGGTAGTTGTTATGTATCCCAACACGCATTGTAATGTAATGTAATGAAAATGTGTTTCTAAAACTGACTTTAATAATAACATTATAGTAATACAACTAGAATAGTATTTTATAAGGTAAAACTATGTTAGCGGGGTCCCAGCGCCTCTCCAAATGGTCCCTGGCACTTTCCCAGCACGCACACGGGGCCCAGCGACCTCGCACAGGGCACCAGCGGCTCGGCAAACGGTCCCTGGCACCTCCCCAGCACGCGCACAGTCCCCAGCAACCCCAGGCGGGGTCCCAACGGCACGCCAAATTGTCCCTGGCACCTAACCAGAACACGAGCGTCCCAGCGGCTCGCCAAACGGTCCCTGGTACCTCCCCAGCACGCGCACTGGGCTCAGCGACCCCGTGCGGGGACACTGCGGCTCATCAAATGGTCCCTGGTACGTCCCCAGCGAACGCACTCGCCAAACGATCCCTGGTACCTCCCCAGCAAGCGCACTGGGCCCAGCGACCCCGCACTGGGTCCCAGCGGCTCACAAATGGTCCCTGGCATATGTGAAGAGCGAGCACACTCTCCAGCGACTTCGCGCGGGGTCCCAGCGGCTCGCCAAATGGTCCCTGGCACCTCCCCAGCACACGCACGGGGTCCAGCGACCCCGCTCGGGGTCCCAGCGGCTCGACAAACGGTCCCTGGCACCTCCCCACACGGGCACCAGCGTCTGCGGGTGGGGTCCCAGCCGCTCGCGAAACGGTCCATGGTACCTCCCCAGCACGCGCACTGGGTTCAGCGACCCCGTGCGGGGTCACTGCGGCTCACCAAATGGTCCCTGGTACGTCCCCAGCGAACGCACTAGCCAAACGATCCCTGGTACCTCTCCAGCACGTCCACTGGGCCCAGCGACCACGCGCTCGATCCCACCGGCTCGCAAATGGTCCCTGGCATATCCCTAGCGTAACAACACGCCCCAGCGACTTCACGCGGGGTCCCAGCGGCCAAACGGTCCCTGGCACCTCCCAGCACGCCAAGACTAGGCCCAGCGACCCCGCTGGGGTCCCAGCAGCTCGCCAAATGGTCCCTGCACCTCCCCAGCACGCCAAGACGTGGGCCCCAGCGACCCCTGGATGCCAGCTGCCCGCCAAACATCCCTGGTACCTCCACAGCACGCCCACTGGCCCAGCGACCCCGCTGTCCCAGCGGCTCGCAATGGTCCCTGGCATCCCCCAGCCAGAGCACGCCCAGCGATTTCAAGGGGTGTCCCAGCTGCTCGCCAAATGGTCCTTGTCCCCTCCCCAGCGAACGACGTCTCCAGCCACCTCAGGGTCCAAGCAGCCGCCAAATTGTCCCTGGCACTTCCCCAGAGCGACACAGGCCCCAGTGACCCCGCGGGGTCCCAGCGGCTCGGGCCAAAATATCCCTGGCACCTCCACAGCACGCCCACTGGGCCCAGCGGCTCGCAAATGGTCCCTGAATATCCCCCAGAGCGAGCACACACCCCAGCGACCTGGGTTCCAGCGGCCACCAAATGGTCCCTGGCACCCCCCCCAGCGCAAGACAGGCCCCAATGACCCCACGTGGGGTCCCAGCGTCGCCAAAATATCCTGGCACCTTCCCAGCACGCACTGGGCCCACCGGACATACCAGTCCCAGTGGCACGCCAAATGGTCCCGCACCTCCCCAGCGCAAGACAGGGCCCAGCGACCACGGGTGGGTCCCAGCGCTCGCCAAATGGTCCCTGGCACCTCCCCAGCACGCGACGGGCACCAGCGACCGCGGGTTGTTCCCAGCGGCTCGCCAAACGGACCCCTGGTACCTCCCCAGCAGGCGACTGGGCTCAGCGACCGCTGGGTTCCCAGCGGCTTGCAAATGGTCCCTGGCATATCCTCACGCACGACGGGCACCAGAGACTTCTGGGGGTCCCAGCGGCTCACCAAACGGACCCTGGCACCTCCAGCAGGGGCACGCCCCAGCGACCTCGCGCGGGGTCCCAGCGGCTCGCCAAATGGTCCCTGGCACCTCCCCAGGCAGGGGCACCAGCCACACTTCGGGGGTCCCAGCGGCCCGCCAAACGGTCACTGGCACCTCCCAGCACAGCACAGGCCCAGCGACCCCGCGGCACGCCAAATTCTCCCTGGCACCTCCACAGCACGCGCGGTGTCCCAGCGGCTCGCCACATGGTCCCTGGTATCTCCCCAGCGCACGCACTGGGCCCCAGCGACTATTAATAAACGGCGCTTATTAATATGTATATACTTTAACTGAGGGGGGGTAGTTGTTATGTATCTGTGACGAAGTGCCCGCCCCTGTGTGTATTGTGTGTGTTATGTGTTGTATGTTGTGTGTGTAAATGTTGGTGTATAGAGATTGGTACACGGGATATAAACGGGTCTGTGTTTCACGTGTATTTAAAAAATGTAGATTTGTATTTAGGCACGAGGAGGGCACAAATCACTTCACGTGCTGGTTAAATGTAGTATGTGAGCACGGGGTTGCACAGAATTAATTCACGTGCTGGGATTCAAGTGAATCATTAATTAGTAATTGAATCCCAGCACAACAGTATATATAGACACATTTTCTTTTCACTCGGGGTTGGGTGTTCAGTGAGGGAGAACGATTGGAGACGGAGGTAGTAATAATAATAATAATAATAATAATAATAATAATAATAATAAATAGTTAAAAATCTGCTCACCGTGTTGTGTCGGTATAGTTCGTTTTGTTTGTCTTTTTATTTTGGCGATAGTGCCGTGTCCTGTTTTGTGTTTGTTTGTTAAAACCTTTATTTTCTGTGTTGTTTATTAAAATGCTGAGCAGGCCCATTCGCTCAGCTCCACCAAACCACACCTCTGTCTGTTTATTTCCTGCTTCTGGTCTGACGCCACCCACTCCGCCGCCTTTGTGACACGTGGTGTCCTGCGGGGATCTACAGCGCCTCAGGACCCAGGCCAGAGCAGGAACCGCATTTTTTGAAAAAAAAAAAAAAAAAAAAAAAAAAGGGCAATGGCAGACAACGCCATCAAACCACGGGACTGGATCCTGGAAAATGCTGGGCTGGGAGGAGGACAGCCAACGGGCAGTAGCCACCCCTCTACCCCCACTGCCACCGGGTTCCCCACCGCCCGGAGATATGGGACTGGCTGGTGCACCCGGGAGGGGAACTTCGCCAGTGACCTCCCTGGGTTATTCACACGCTGCAGATGCGAGATGGGGAACGATGGGAGGACTGGGAGCAACAGCACAACCCCGCATCAGTTCGTGACCTCACCATGGTGGTGCTGGGGTACCTAGCTGCAGACATGGGAGGGATGCCTTCAGTGAGCAAGAGGGAGGGAGCAGCTGCTGCCCTCTCCAGTACCTGAGTGGGAGGAGCCTGAGCATCCACAGCCCAAGCGGGAGGAGCCTGAGCGTCCACAGCCCAAGCAGGAGGAGCCTGAGCCGTCCACAGCCCAAGCGGGAGGAGCCTGAGCGTCCACAGCCCCTGCGGGAGGAGCCTGAGCGCCCACAGCCCAAGCAGGAGAGCCAGAGAGTCCACAGCCCAAGCAGGAGCCAGAGCGTCCACAGCCCAAGCGGGAGGAGCCCCAACATCCTCGCCTGAGTGGGGGAGCCCGAGCGCCCACAGCCCAAAAGGGAGGAGGTCGATGATGGCTGGGAGGTTTTTTAAAGAACCCTCGCGGCAGAGTTATGCCCTGGCTGTGGGGCTTATGGGCACACGTTAGCCATATGCCCCACCCAGTATGAAGAGGAGGAACTAGCGCCCACAGGGGGACCGCGAAAGGTCCAGCGCCCAGACGGGGGACCGCAGCGTCCAGCGCCCAGACGGGGGACCTGGAACTGCCTGAGAGGCAGCTGTTCCCCCCTTCACCAGCAGAGCAAGAATGCCTGCTGGTTTCCCATCACAACCAGCAGAGGAAGAATGCCTGCTGGTTTCCCCAGCACAACCAGCAGAGGAAGAATGCCTGCTGGTTTCCCCTCCCGAGGCAGAGCCGCACCAGTCCCTGCACGGGGGCAGAGCCGCACCAGTCCCCCAAAGGGGAGACTACACGCTGCTCCCCACCTCCATCGCCAGGAGACTACACGCTGCCCCACCTTCGTCGCCAGGAGACTACACGCTCTCCACCTCCGTCGCCAGGAGACTACACGCTGCTCCCACCTCCATCGCCAGGAGACCACACGCTGCCCCACCTTCGCCGCCCAGGAGACTACACGCTCCCCCACCTTCACCGCAGGAGCAGAGCAGCCGGAGCTGCCTGCTTCCGCCACCTTCACCGGGCAGGAGCAGAGCAGCAGGAGCTGCCTCTGCCTCCGCCACCTTCACCCGCAGGAGCAGAGCAGCAGGAGCTACCTCTGCTTCCGCCACCTTCACCGGCAGGAGCAGAGCGGCAGGAGCTGCCTCTGCTTCCGCCACCCACCGGCAGGAGCAGAGCAGCAGGAGCTGCCTCTGCCTCCCCCATGTCCACCAGCAGAGGAATGCCTGCTGGTCCCTGTCCACCAGCAGAGGGGAATGCCTGCTGGGTCCCTGTCCACCAGCAGAGGGTGAATGCCTGCTGGGTTCCCCGCCCACCAGCAGAGGGTGAATAATTGTTGGTCCCCTTTCACCAGCAGAGGATGAATACTGCTGGTATCACTTCCCCACCATCACGAGGAGAGGAGCGGAGCTGCCTCTGCCTCCATCACCATCAGGGGAGAGGAGCAGGAGCTGCCTCCCTTCACCAGAAGGATCAGGATTGGATGTTGGAGGGTCCTCAGCAGCCCTTGCATAGGCTGCTGAGGGAAGCACGGGAAGAACCGCCGACGCAGAGGTCGAGAAGAGGCCAACACCCGCACCCCAGCTTGTCCTGACTCCCCACCTCGCCAGCCCAAGGATGCCTGCACGCCGCCCCAGGATGCCTGTCTGGCACGCTTGGGCTGCCTGTCGCCCGCACGCTGGGGCTGCCCTATCGCCTGCATCGCACTGCCAGCCGCCCGCATCGCCTGGGGCTGCCAGCCCGCTCGCGCTTGGGCTGCCAGCCGCCCGCACGCCTGGGGCTGCCAACCGCCCGCGCGTCGCCTGGGTTGCCAGCCGCTCCGCACGCCAGGGGTTGCCAGCCACCAAGATCACCTGGGCTGCCCTGTCGCCCCGCATCGCAGCAGGAAGTACTGTGGCCGGAACCCCACCAAGGGAGCTGCCGGCCACGGCCAAGGTGGGAGAGGTCAGTTCCCACTGCAGCAGTTTCGCTGCCGGAGATCTTGGGGAGGTCAGAGACCTGCTCCCACTGCAGCAGTTTTCGCTGCCGGAGATCGGGGGAGGTCCGGAGACCTGCTCCCACTGCAGCAGTTTCGCTGCCGAGATCGTGGGGAGGTCCGAGACTGCTCCCACTGCAGCAGTTTCGCTGCCGGAGATCGTGGGGAGGTCCGGAGACCTGCTCCCACTGCAGCTTCGCCGCCGGAAGTACTTGCAGGTCGGAGCCCCACCAAGGGGAGCTACTGCCACGAAGAAAGGGGGAGAGGTCAGGAGACCAGCATCCCCGCAGCAATTTCTGCTGCAGGCATGGACCAGCAGGCTGTCAGTCGTGCCACTACCGGGTAGGGTGCTGACAGCATGGCTAAGCTATGGGCCCACTGAAGCCTCCTTCCCAGCCCGAGACTTTGTTCTGGACTGCTGGATTTTTAAGAGGTGGCCATTGAGGCCATGTGTGCTTTGCACAGGGGGGTATATGTGACGAAGTGCCCGCCTGTGTGTATTGTGTGTGTTATGTTTGTATGTTGTGTGTGTAAATGTTGGTGTATAGAGATTGGTACACGGATATAAAACGGGTCTGTGTTTCACGTGTATTTAAAAATGTAGATTTGTATTTAGGCACGAGGAGGGCACAAATCACTTCACGTAAGTTGGGTAAATGTAGTATGAGAAAACGGGTTGCACATTATTCACGCCAGGATTCAAGTGAATAATTAATTAAATTGAATCCAGCACAACAGTATATATAGACATATTTTCTTTCACTCGGGTTGGGTGTTCAGTGAGTGGAGAACGATTGGAGACGGAGGTAATAATAATAATAATAAATAGTTAAAATCTGCTCACCGTGTTGTGTCGGTATAGTTCGCTTTTGTTTGTCTTTTTTATTTTGGTGTATAGTGCCGTGTCCTGTTTTGTGTTTGTTTGTTAAACCTTTTAATTTTCTGTGTTGTTTATTAAATGCTGAGCGAAACCATTCGCCAGCTCCACCAAACCACACCTCTCTGTCTGTTTATTTCCTGCTTCTGGTCTGACGCCACCCACTCCGGCCGTCTTTGTGACAGTATCCCAACACGCATTGTAATGTACTGTAATGAAAATGTGTTTAAACTGACTTTAATAATAACATTATAGTAATACAACTAGAATAGTATTTTATAAGGTAAAACTATGTTAGCGGGGTCCCAGCGCCTCTCCAAATGGTCCCTGGCACTTTCCCAGCAGGCACACGGGGCCCAGCGACCTCGCACAGGGCACCAGCGGCTCGGCAAACGGTCCCTGGCACCTCCCCAGCACGCCAACAGTCCCCAGCAACCCCAGGCGGGTCCCAACGCACGCCCAAATTGTCCCTGGCACCAACCAGAACACGCCAAGCCCCAGCTGCTCGCCAAACGGTCCCTGGTACCTCCCCCAGCACGCGCAGACTGGCTCAGCGATTCCGGCATGGGACACTGCGGCTCATCAATGGTCCCTGGTACGCCCCAGCGAACGCAGACCGCCAAACGATCCCCTGGTACCTCCCCAGCATGCATTCTGGGCCCAGCGAGCACTGGGTCCCAGCGGCTCGCAATGGTCCCCGGCATATGTGAAGAGCGAGCACACTCCAGCTTCGCTGGGGGGTCCCAGCGGCCCGCCAAATGGTCCCCTGGCCCCTCCCAGCACACGACGGGTCCCAGCGCTCGACAAACGTCCCTGGCACCTCCCCACACGGGCACCAGCTCATGGATGGGGTCCCAGCCGCCGCTGAACGGTCCATGGTACCTCCCAGCATCACAAGATTGGGTTCAGCGACTCGCGGGGTCACCGCGGCTCACCAAATGGTCCCTGGTACGTCCCCTCAGCGAACGCATCCAGCCAAACCATCCCTGGTACCACTCCAGCACGTCCACTGGGCCCAGCGACCACCACCGATCCCACCGCTCGCAAATGGTCCCTGGCATATCCTTTAGCAACAACACGCCCCAGCGACTTCACGCTGGGGTCCAGCGGCTCGCCAAACGGTCCCTGGCACCTCCCCAGCACGCGCACTAGGCCCAGCGACCCCGAGCGGGGTCCCAGCGGCACGCCAAACGGTCCCTGGCCCCTCCCCAGCACACGCACGGGGCCCAGCGACCCCACGCAGGGTTCCAGCGGCTCGCCAAACGGTCCGTGGCACCTACCCAGCGAACGCACTGGGCCCAGCGACCCCACGCGGGTTCCCAGCGGTTCGCAAATAGTCTCTGGCACATCCCCAGCACGCACACGGCCACCAGCGACTTTAAATCCCAGCGGCTCGCCAAACGTCCCTGGCACCTCCCCCAGCGAACGCACTGGGCCCAGCGACCCCACGCGGGGTCCCAGCGGCCCGCAAATACTCTCTGGCACAGCCCCAACGCGCGCACGGGCACCAGCGACTTTGCGTGGGGTCCCAGCGGCTCGCCAAACGGTCCATGGCTCCTCCCCAGCACACGCACGGGGCCCAGCGACCCGCCAAGGTCCCAGTGGCACGCCAAATTGTCCCGGCAATCTTCACAGCACGCTGCTGGTGTCCCAGCGAAGTTACCAAATCGTCTTGGTACCTCAGCGACAAGATTGGGCCCCAGCGACTGCCTGGGTTCCAGTGGCTCACCAAATGGTCCCGGGCCCGCTTTTTAACTGGCAGACAATAGCGACCCCGCTGGGGTCCCAGCAGCTCGCCAAATGGTCCCTGGCACCTCCTCAGCACGCCAAGACGTCTCAGCGACCCTCATGCCAGCTGCCCGCCAAACGATCCCTGGTACCTCCACAGCACGCCCACTGGCCCAGCGACCCGCTGGTCCCAGCGGCTCGCAATGGTCCCTGGCATATCCCCCAGCGCGAGCATTACGCCCCAGCGACTTTGCAAGGTGTCCCAGCAGCTCGCAAAATGGTCCCTTGTCCCTCCCCAGCGAACACGGGGCCCAGCGACCTCTGCAGGGTCCAAGCGGGTCGCCAAAATATCCCTGGCACCCCCAGCGCACAGGTCCCACTGACCCAGCATCGGGGTTCCAGTGGCACGCCAAAAATATCCCTGGCACCTCCCCAGCATTGACTGGGCCCAGCGACCCTGGGTCCCAGCGCATGCCAAATGGTCCCCGCACCTCCCCAGCGCACACACGGCACCAGCACGGCGGCGGGGTCCCAGCGGCTCGCCAAACGGTCCCTGGTACCTCCACAGCACGCCCAGACTGGCTCAGCGACCGCAGGCGGGGACCAGCAGCTCGACAAACGGTCCCTGGCACCTCCCCAGTGAATGCACGGGTCTCCGAGCCTCTTACAGGGTCCCAGCGGCTCGCCAAATGTCCCTGGCACCTCCCCAGCACGCCGCAGACGGGCCCAGCCACCCCGGCGTGGGTCCCAGCAGCTCGCCAAACGGTCACTGGCACCTCCCCAGCACGCCCACTGGGCCCAGCGACCCCGCACTGGGTCCCAGCAGCTCGCAAATGGTCCCTGGCACCTCTGCAGAGTGCACAGGCCCAGTGACACCGCTGGGGGTCCCAGCTGCTCGCAACATATCCCTGGCACCACCCAGCATGCACATGGGCCCAGCGACCATACGCTGGGTCCCAGCGGCTACCAAATGGTCCCTGGCACCTCCCCAGCAGCACACCAGGGCCCACTGACCAGGGGCGGGTCCCAGCGGCTCGCCAAATGATCCCTGGCACCTCCACAGCACAGGCCCCAGTGTCCCAGCGTCCCACCAAATGGTCCCTGGCACTTTCCCAGCACGCATTAGGCCCAGCGACCCCGCTGGGGTCCGAGCAGCTCGCCAAACGGTCCCTGGCACTTCCCCAGCATGCACAGCCAAGGGCACCAGTGACCCCGCAAATGGGTCCCTGGCATACACCAAATGGTCACTGGCACGCCCCCAGCGAACGCTCACCAAATGGTCCCTGGCCCCTCCCCAAACACACGCCCCAGTCCAGCGACCCGGGGCCAAGTCCCAGCGGCTGACAAACGGTCCCTGGCACCTCCCCAGCACGGGCACCAGCACCAGCGGTGGGGTCCCAGCGGCCGCGAAATGGTCCATGGTACCTCCTCCAGCACGCCAAGATTGGCCCAGCGACCTCGCAAGCAGGGTCACCGCGGCTCACCAAATGGTCCCTGGCACCTCCCCCAGCGAACGACATAGGCAAACGATCCCTGGTACCTCCCAGCACGCCCAAAATATCCAGGTACCACCCCTCGCCCATCCCACCGGCTCGCAAATGGTCCCTGCGCATATCCCTAGCGCTTTGCAAATGGCACGCCCCCAGCGACTTTGCGCTGGGTCCCAGCGCTCACCAAATGGTCCCTGGCACCTCCCCAGCACACGCACGGGCTCCAGCAACCCCGCGGGGTACCAACGGCTCGCCAATGGTCCCTGGCCAACCCCAGTGCACGCAAGACGAGCACCAGCGACCCCACGCAGGGGTCCCAGCGGCTCGCCAAATGTTTCACTAGCACCTCCCCAGCATGTGCACGGGTCCCCAGCGACCCCGCAGGGTCCCAGCAGATCGCCAAATGGTCCCTGGCCCCCACCCTGCTCGAAAGACGAGGCCCAGGAACCACGCCAGAGGGGTCCCAGCTGCTCGCCAAATGGTATCTGGAACCACCCCAGCGAAAGACAGGGCCCCAGCGCACCCCAAGATGGTCCCAGCGCCTTGCCAAACTGTCCCTGGCACCTCCCCAGCACGCACTAGACCCAGCGACACCGCAAGGGGTCCGAGCGGCACGCCAAATGGTCCCTGGCACCTGCCCAGCACGGGCATCAGCGACTGCCCGAGGGGTCCCAGAGGCTCGCCAAACGGTCCCTGGCACCTCCCCAGCACGCGCATCGGGCACCAGTGACCCCACGCGGGTCCCAACAGCAAGCCAAACTATCCCTTGCGCCCCAAACGCCGCGACGGGCCCAGCGACCGAAGGCACGGGGTCCCAGCGGCTCGCCAAATGGTCCCTGGCATCTCCCCAAGGTGCACTGGGCAGAGGCACCAGCGACCTTCCCACCGCAGGTTCCCAGCGGCTCGCCAAACGGTCCCTGGCACCTCCCAGCATGCACACGCCCCCAGCGACCTTGTGCGGGTCCCAGCTGGCCGCCAAATGGTCCCTGGCACCTCCCCAGCACGCGCACGGGCCCAGCGACTATGCGCGCGGGGTCCCAGCGGCACGCAAAATGGTCCCCGGCACCCCCACAGCACAGCGGCCCAGACCACCAAATGGGTCCCCTGGTACCTGGTCCCAGCAAGCCACCCCAGTGGCACCCCTCCAGGCTGGGTCCCAGCGGCTCGCCAAATGGTCCCTGGTACCTCCCCAGCACACGCACACACCCCAGCGACCCCCCGGGGCTCCCAGCGGCACAAAATCGTCCCTGGCACCTCCCAGCACGCACGGGGCCCAGCGACCTGCAAAGATCCCAGCGGCTCACCAAATGGTCATGTCACCTCCCCAGCCCCAGCACGGGCCCAGCGACCCTGGGTGGGGACCAAGCTGCTCGCCAAACAGTCCCTGGCACCTTCCCAGCACACGCAGGTGGGCCCAGCGACCACGCAGGGTCCCAGCCGCGACAAACGGTCCCTGGCAGCTCCCAGCCCCTCGACGGGCACCAACGACCCCAGAGGGGTCCAAGCGGTTCGCCAAACCCGTCCCTGGCACCAAGCCACGCGACGTGCCCCAGCTACCCCGCAAGGGGTCCCAGCGTTTCACCAAATTGTCCCTGGCACCTCCCCAGCACGCGCACAGGGCCCAGCGACCCTGCCGGGGTCCCAGCGGCACGCCAAACGGTCCCTGGCACCTCCTCAGGACGCCAAGACGCCCAGAGTCCTTGCAAGGGTCCAAGTGGCTCACCAAATGGTCCATGGCCCCTCCTCAGCACGCCAAGACGGGGCACAGGGGTCCCCCGGCACGCCAAATGGTCCCTGGGGTCCCCAGCACCCGAAAGGGCCCAATGCCCTGGCACCTCCCCAAATGGTCCCTGGCACCCCCCAGCCCGCACTGGGCCCAGCGACTCGCAAATGGTCCCTGGCATATGGGGTCCCTGGGGGTCCCAGCGGCTCCAAATGGTCCCTGACCTCCCCAGCGCAGCACACGGGCCCAGCGACCCCGCGGGGTCCCAGCTGCCTCGCCAAATGGTCCCTGGCACCTCCCAGCATGCGGCACTGGGCCCAGCGACCTCACCAATGGTCCCTGGCACCTCCCCAAAGCCCCAGGTCACACCCCCAGCAACTCACCAGTGACCCCGGGCGGGTCCCAGCAGCTCGCCAAATGGTCCCTGGCACCTCCCCAGCACGCGCACGGGGCCCCAGCAACTTCGCGCAAGGGTCCCAGCGGCTCGCCAAACAGTCCCCTGGCACCTCCCCAGCACGCGACGGTAGCCCAGAGGCTCGCCAAAACGGTCCCTGGCACCTCCCCAGCAACGCACGGCTCCCAGTGACCCCTCTTACGGGGGTCACAGCAGCACGCCAAATTGTCCCTGGCATTCACCAGCACGAGCACACCCCAGGGCCCATGCAAGCCCAGCCTGGCGCAAATGGCCCCCGGCCCTCGCCAAACGGGTCCCTTCGGTCCCCGCACCTCCCAGGGTTCCAGCACCCCAGCGACCCCGCCCAGCAACCCCTGGGAACCATCACTGGTCCCAGCAGCATGCCAAACGGGCTCCAACCGTCCCTGAACAGTCCCCAGCACACGCCCCAGGCCCAGTGACCCCAAACGCCCTGGTCCCGCGGCACGGCCCAAACGGTCCCCTGCACCTCCCCAGCAGCGCAGAGGGCCCCCAGGGACCCCGCACAGGGTCCCTGGTCCCTGCGAATTTAAATGGTCCCTGGTACCTCCCCAGCCTCGCATGGGGTCCAGCGACCAACCCCTGGCATATCTAAAGGGTCCCAGCGGCTCGCCCAACGGTCCCTGGCACCTCCCCAGCACGCGCACCCACGCGGGACCCAGCGCCAAACTTCCCAGCACCTCCCAGTGGCTCGCCAAACGATCCCTGGCAGCAACAGTGAACACAGGGCCCAGCACCCCCACAGGGTTCCCAGCGGCTCGCCAAATGGTCCCTGGCATATCCCCAGCGCTAGCACACGGGGCCCAGCCCCTCCCCAGGCGCAGGGTCCCAGCGGCCCATGCCAAACGGGTCCCCGGCACCTCCCCAGCACGTCGCACGGGGGCCCCAGCCCGCGGCAGGGTCCCAGCGGCTCCGCCAAACGTCCCTGGCACCTCCACAGCACGCCCACTTGGCCAAGCGACCCAGTGACACCCAGCAAACGGTCCCTGCGGCTCACCAAATGGTCCCTGGTACCTCCCTCAGCGAACGCATTCACCAAACGATCCCTGGTACCTCCCAGCAGCAAACGATCCCTGAACCTCCTCAGCACAGACTGGGCCCAGCGACCCCACACTGGGTCCCAGCGGCTCGCAAATGGTCCCTGGCATATCTGAAGAGCAGCACACACCCCAGCGACTTCGCCCAGTGGCTCAACAAACGGTCCCTGGCACCGCCCAGTGAACATTCAGCCTGGCGACCTCTTAATGGTCCTGGCTCGCCAAATGTCCCTGGCACATCCACGCTAGCAGACTGGGCCCAGCCACCCCGGGCGGATTCCCAGCGCTCGCCAAACGGTCTGGCACCTCCCAGCACCACCCCAGCTTAACAAGAGGGGTTCCATTGGCTCACAAACGATCCCTGGAACCTCCCCAGCACGCCCACTGGGTCCCAGCCGCTCGCCGACTGGCTAAACGGTCCCTGGGACCTCCCAGACAGCACCCCAGGCCCCAGTGACCTGGCCCCAGCTTTCACCAAATGGTCACTGGACGCCCCAGCGAACGCTCGCCAAACGATCCCTGAACCTCCCCAGCACGCCCACTGGGCCCAGCGACCTCAAGACTGGGTCCCAGCGGCTCGCAAATGGTCCCTGGCATATCCTGCAGCACGAGCACACCCCAGCGACGCCGCCGTGTCCCAGCAGCTCGCCAAATGGTCCCTGCACTTTCCCAGCACACGGGCGGGCCCAGGCGCTGGGATCCCAGCGAACAAACGGTCCCTGGCACCTCCCCAGCAAACGACGTCTCCAGCGACCTAATTGCAGGGTCCAAGCGGCCGCCAAAATGGTCCCTGGCACTTCCGCAGAGCGCTTCACTGGGCTTCAGTGACACCAAAGGGGGTCCCAGGTCCCAGCATATATCCTGGCCCACCAACACCGTCCCAGCGACTACATATCGGCATAAAATATCCTCCTGGCACCCCAAGCCAGGGCGGGGTCCCAGCAGTCACCAAATGATCCCTGGCACCTCCACAGCACGCCGCTGTGTCCCAGCAGCATGCCAAATGGTCCCTGGCACCTGCCCAGCGCGCTGGACCCCAGCGGGCACCAAAGTGGCTCATCAAATGGTCCCGGCCCCCTGCACACACAGGGCCAGCGGCTCGCCAAACGGAGTCCCAGCAGCTCCGCAAATGGTCCCTGGCACTTGCTCAGCGACCGCACTGGCACCAGCGACGGCTCATCCAAGTGGGGTCCCTGGCACCCTGGCACGGCCCCAGCGATCAACGCTGGGTGCCAGCGGCTCGCCAAACGATCCCTGGTACCTCCACAGCAGCAGCCCAGCGATCCCCCAGGCACCTCCCCGAATATCCCCTGCGCGAGGCCCAGCGACGCACAAGTCCCAGCAGGCTCGCCAAATGGTCCCTGGCACCGCCCCAGCATGAAGGCCCAGCGACCCAGGCGCCCAGCGCTCGCCAAACAGTCCCTGGCACCCCCAGCACGCAGGCCCTGCCCAGCCCCCGGGTGCCAGGTCCCAAACGATCCCTGGTACCTCCACGGTCCCTGGCACCTCCCCAGCAGCTCGCACACGGTCCCTGGCGAGCACACCTCAGAGGGTCCCAGCAGCTCGCCAACAGGTCCTGGCACTTCCCCCAGCATCCACAGGCCCAGCGACCCAGGCTGGGTTCCAGCCCAAACGGTCCTGGCATCCCAGCGGCTCACAGGCCAAACGGGGCCCTGGCACCCCCCCAGCCCAGCACGCCAGCACTGGGCCCAGCGTCTCCCAAGCAGCACCAAATGGTCCCTGGCATTGCACCAAGCTGGGCACCAAGACTGGTCCCAGCAGCTCGCCAAATGGTCCCTGGCACCTCCCCAGCACGCCCACACGCCCAGCTACCCCTGCCAAGGGGTCCCAGTGGCTCGCCAAACGGTCCCTGGCACCTCCCCAGCATGGATTGGGCCCAGCGACAGGCCCCCAGTGGCCCTGCCAAATGGTCCCTGGCTCCCCCCAGCACGTCACTGGTACGTCCCCACGCGAGGTCCCAGCGGCTCGCCAAACGATCCCTGGACCTCCCCAGCGAACCCACAGGCCCCAGCGACCTCAACGGGGTCCAGGAAATGGTCCCTGGCACTCCCCACATGCACAGTCCCAGGCTCCCAAATGGTCCCAAAAATATCTGGCACCTCCCAGCACGCACGGGCACCCAGCGAGCGCAACCAAATGGCCCCTGGTCCCAGCGGCTCGCCAAATGGTCCCTTGTCCCTCCCCAGCACATGGTCCATGGGCCCAGCGACCCGCCAAACGGTCCCAGCTGCACGGCAAATGGTCCCTGGCACCTCCCCAGCAAACGCAGCCAAACGGTCCCTCCAGCATGCCCACCTCTTGCCCAGCGACCAAGGGTCCCAGCGCCACCAAATGGTCCCTGGGGACCTCCCCAGCCCTAGCCCCAGCGACACCGATCACAGGCAGCGGTCTCCCAAACCATCCCTGGCAAGACAGCCCCACTGGGCCCAGCGGCTCGCAAATGGTCCCGGAATATCCCTGGCGAGCACATGCCCCCAGCGACTTTTTGCAGGGTCCCAGCTGACCAAATGGTCCCCAGCACCCACTGGGCCCAGCAACCCCCCAGGGTCCCAGCGCACGCCAAATGGTCCCTAGTACCTCCTCAGCACCTTGTCCCAGCTCCGCCAAACGGTCCCTGGGCCCAATGCACCAGGGCGGGTCCCAGCAGCTCGCCAAATGGTCCCTGGTACCTCCAGCAGCCAAATGATCCCTGGCCCAGCAGCCCACTGGCCCAGCGACCCCATGGTCCCTGGCTCGCAAATGGTCCCTGGCATATCCCCAGAGCGAGCACCCCAGCGACTTCGACAAGGGGGTCCAGTGGCTCACCAAATGGTCCCTGGCACCTCTCAACGCACGACAGGCCCAGTGACCCCACGGAGTCCCAGCAGCTCGCCAAATGGTCCCTGGCACTCCCCAGCCCCCTCCAAATGGGCACCAGCGACCCCAGCAACCACGGGGTCCCAGCAGCTCGCCAAATGGTCCCTGGCACCTCCCCCAGCACGACGGGCACCAGCCCCAGGCGGGTCCCAGCGGCTCGCCAAACAGTCCCTGGCACCTCCACAGCACCACTGGGCCCACCACCGCCAGCCCAGCAGGCGGGTCCCAGCCCCTCGCGGCAAATCGCATCCTGGTACCTCCACAGCACGCCCACTGGGCCCAGCGACCGGCTGGGGCCCAGCAGCTCGCAAATAGTCCTGCACGCAATATCCCTCGCTGGGTGCCAGCAAACGCCCTGGTACCTCCACAGCACGACGGGCCCAGCGACCCAAGGGGTCCCAGCAGCTCGCAAATGGTCCTTGGCACTTTCCCCAGCATCCCAGCAGCTCGCGGGCACTTTCCAGCATGCTTGCCGACCCAGGCGCGGGGTTCCAGCGGCTCGCCAAACGGTCTCTGGCACCTCCCCAGCACGCACACAGGCCCCAGCAACCCCGGGCGGGGTCCCAGCGGCTCACCAAATGGTCCCTGGCACCTCCCCAGCACGCGCACTGGGCCCAGCGACTTGCGGGTTCCTGGGTCCAAGCAGCCCTGCAAATGGTCCCTGGCACCTCCCCAGCACTCCCCAGCGACCTTACCAAGCACCAGAGACTTAGCATCGGCACCAGAGACTTCGCACGCGGTCCCAGCAGCTCGCCAAATGATCCCTGGCACCTCCCTACCGCAAGCACGGGGCCCAGCTACCCCGCGCAGGGTCCCAGTGGCTCGCCAAACGGTACCTGGCACCTCCCCAGCATGCACATGGGGACCAACGACCCCGCGCGGGGTCCCAGTGGCTCGCCAAACGGTCCCTGGCTCCTCCCCAGCACGCACACCGGACACAGCGACCCTGCGCGAGGTCCCAGCGGCTCGACAAACGGACCCTGGCACCTCCCCAGCGAACACACAGTCTCCAGCGACCTCTTGCAGGGTCCAAGCGGCTCGCCAAATGGTCCCTGGCACTTCCCCAGAGCATGCACAGGCCCCGGTGACCCCGCGTGGGGTCCCAGCGGCTCGCCAAAATATCCCTGGCACCTCCCCAGCGCGTGCACGGGGCACAGCGACCCCAAGCGTGGTCCCAGCGACTCGTCAAATGGCCCCTGGCAACCCCAAGCAGCGGCGCCTGGCGCCAGAGTCCCCGGGGTCCAGCTACTCACCAAATGGTCCATGGCCCCTCCACAATACGCGCACGGGGCCAAGCGACCCCGCCCGGAGTCCGAGCGGCTCGCCCAATGGTCCCTGGCACCTCCCAGCACGCTGCACGCCCAGCGACTTAAGGGGTCCCTGCGGCCCGCCAAATGGTCCTTGGACCTCCCCAGCGCACGCACTGGGCCCAGCGACCCCACGCGGGGTCCCAGCGGCTCACCAAATGGTCCCTGGGACCTCCCCAGCCCTCGCTCAGGCCCCAGCGACACCGCGCGGGGTGGCAGCGGCTCGCCAAACGATCCCTGGTACCTCCACAGCACGCCCACTGGGCCCAGCGGCTCGCAAATGGTCCCTGGAATATCCCCAGCGCGAGCACACGCCCCAGCGACTTTGCGCAGGGTCCCAGCGGCTCGCCAAACATTCTCTGGTACCTCCCCAGCACGCGCACTGGGCCCAGCAACCCCGCGAGGGGTACCAGCGGCACGCCAAATGGTCCCTGGCACCTCCCCAGCACGCGTGGTGTCCCACCGGCTCGCCAAACGGTCCCTGGAACTTCCCCAGCATGCACACGGGCCCAAGCGACCGCGTGCATTTTCCCTGCAGCCCACCAAATGGTCCCTGGTACGTCCCCAGCGAACGCACTCGCCAAATGATCCCTGGTACCTCCCCAGCACGCCCACTTGGCCCAGCGACCCCGCGCTGGGTCCCAGCGGCTCGCAAATGGTCCCTGGCATATCCCCAGAGCGAGCACATGCCCCAGCGACTTCGCGCGGGGTTCCAGCGGCTCACCAAATGGTCCCTGGCACCTCCCCAGCGTGCGCACAGGCCCCAGTGACCCCACGTGGGTTCCCAGCGGCTCGCCAAAATATCCCTGGCACCTTCCCAGCGCGCGCACTGGGCCCACCGACCATACGCGGGGTCCCAGTGGCACGCCAAATGGTCCCCGGCACCTCCCCAGCACGCGCACAGGGCCCAGCGACCACGGGCGGGGTCCCAGCGGCACGCCAAATGGTCCCTGGCACCTCCCCAGCGTGCACACGGGCACCAGCGACCGCAGGCGGGGTCCCAGCGGCTCGCCAAACGGACTCTGGTACCTCCCCAGCAGGTGCACTGGGCTCAGCGACCCCTCGCGGCTTCCATGCGGCTTGCAAATGGTCCCCTGGCATATCCCCATGCATGCACGGGCACCAGAGACTTCGCGTGGGGTCCCAGCGGCTCACCAAACGGACCCTGGCACCTCCCCAGCAGGGGCACGGCCTCCAGCGACCTCGCGCAGGGTCCCAGCGGCTCGCCAAATGATCCCTGGCATCTCCCCAGCACACGCACGGGGCCCAGCGACCCCGAGCGGGGTCCCAGCAGCACGCCAAACGGTCTCTGGCACCTCCCCAGCACACGCGGTGTTCCAGCGGCTCGCCAAACGATCCCTGGAACTTCCCCCACCATGCAGACGGGCCGCAGCGACCCCGTGTGGGGTCCCTGCGGGTCACAAAATGGTCCCTGGTACGTCCCCAGCAAACGCACTCGCCAAACGATCCCTGGTACCTCCCCAGGAAGCCCAATGGGCCCAGCAACCCCGCTGGATCCCAGAGGCTCACAAATGGTCACTGGCATATCCCCAGAGCGAGCACACGCCCCAGCGACCCCTTCAAAGCGGGGTGACAGCGGCTCTCCAAATGGTCCCTGGCCCCTCCCCAGCACACACACACTGGGTCCAGCGACCCTGCAGGGTCCCAGTGGCTTGACAAACGGTCCCTGGCACCTCCCCAGCGTCGCACTGGCACCAGCGTCTCGGGGGCAGGTCCCAGCTGCTCGCCAAACGGTCCATGGTACCTCCCCACCACAAGATTGGCTCAGCGACCCCAGCTCCTCCCGCTCACCAAATAGTCCCTGGTATGTCCCCAGCGAAGGCACTCGCCAAACGATCCCTGGTACCTCCCCAGCAAGCGCACTGGGCCCAGTGACCCCGCGCTGGGTCCCAGCGGCTCACCAATGGTCCCTTGTATATCTAAAGAGCGAGCACACGCCCCTGCGACTTCGCGCGGGGTCCCTGCGGCTCGCCAAATGGTCCCTGGCCCCTCCCCAGCACACGCATGGGGTCCAGCGACCCCGCGCGGGGACCCAGCGGCTCGACAAACGGTGCCTGGTACCTCCCCAGCGAACGCACGGTCTCCGGCGACCTCTTACAGGGTCCAAGCGGCTCGCGAAATGTCCCTGGCACCTCCCAGCGTGCACTGGGCCCAGCGACCCAAGCTGGGACCCAGCGCTTGACAAACGGTGCCTGGTACCTCCCAAGCCAGACGCCACGGTCTCCGGCGACCTCTTCACAGGGTCAGGCAGCACCAAATGACCCCTGGCACCTCCCAGCATGACCCAGCCACCCAGGCGTGGTCCCAGCGGCTGCGCACTCACTGGGCCTCCAGCACGCACACTGGGCCCAGTAACCCAAGGGGTCCCAGCGGCACGCCAAAGGGTCACTGGCACCTCCCCAGCAAAAGCACACTGGGCCCAGTAATGCCCGCTGGGTCCCAGCGGCACGCCAAACGGTCCCTGGCACCTCCCAGCAAGCGCACTGGGCCCAGCGACCCCTTGGCAGGGTTCCCCATGGCAAATAAACGGTCCTTGGCACCCTCCAGCACCCCAGCCCACTGGGTTCCAGCGGTTGCAAATGGTCCCTGCACCTCCCCAGCCCCGAACACAACCCAGCGACCCCATTCCCAGCGGTTCGCCAAATAGTCTCTGGCACATCCCCAGCGCGCAAGGGCACCAGCGACTTTCGTGGGGTCCCAGCGGCTCGCCAAACGGTCCCTGGCACCTCCCCAGCAGGCGACCCAATCCCCGCGACCCCTGGCTCCCCAACGGCAAGCCAAACGGTCCTTGGCACCTCCCAGCACACAAATGGGCCCAGTGACCCCCCCGGGGGTTCCAGCGGTTAAGCCAAACGGTCCCTGGCACCTCCCCAGCACGCGCACTGGGCCCAGCCCCCCCCACGCTGGGTCCCAGCGGTTATAAATAGTCTCTGGCACATCCCCAGCGCGAGCAAGGGCACCAGCGACTTTCGGGGTCCCAGCGGCTCGCCAAACGGTCCCTGGCACCTCCCAGCAGACGACGGGCCCAGCGACCCCGCGCGGGCTCCCAACGGCAAGCCAAACGGTCCTTGGCACCTCCCCAGCACACACACGGGGCCCAGTGACCCCGTGCGGGGTTCCAGCGGTTCGCCAAACGGTCCCTGGCACCTCCCCAGCGAACGCCAGGGCCCAGCGACCCCATGCGGGGTCCCAGCGGCTCACAAATAGTCCCTAGCACATCCCCAGCGCGCGCACGGACACCAGCGACCCCGCGCGGGTTCCCAGTGGCACGCCAAATTGTCCCTGGCACCTCCACAGCACGCGCGGTGTCCCAGCAGCATGCCAACTGGTCCCTGGTACAACCCCAGTGCACGCACTAGGCCCCAGCGACTTCGCGCGGGGTCCCAGTGGCTCACCAAATGGTCCCAGGCCCCTCCTCAACGCGTGCACGGGGCCAAGCGACCCCGCGCGGGGTCCCAGCAGCTCGCCAAATGCTCCCTGGCACATCCCCAGCCCTCGCACGGGCACCAGCGACCGCGTTCGGGGTCCGAGTGGCTCGCCCAATGGTCCCTGGCACCTCCCAGCACGCACGGGCCCCAGCAACCCGTGGGGTGCCAGCGGCTCAAAACGATCCCTGGTACCTCCACAGCACGCCCACTGGGCCCAGCCACCGGCTGGGTCCCAGCAGCTCGCAAATAGTCCCTGGAATATCCCCGCGCGAGCACACCCCTGCGACTTCGCCACTGGGTCCCAGCGCCGCCAAATGGTCCTTGCACTTTCCCAGCATGCCCACAGGGCCCAGCGACCCAGGCGGGGGCCCCAGCAGCTCGGCAAATGGTCCCTGGCACCTCCCCAGCACACGCACGGGGCCCAGCGACCCCGCGCGGGGTCCAAGCGGCTAGCCAAACGGTCCCTGGGACTTCCCCAGCATGCACACATGCCCCAGTGACCCCGTCGCGGGTCCTCGCACTCACCAAATGGTCACTGGTGCGTCCCCAGCCCAACGCACCGCCAAACGATCTCTGGAACCTCCCCAGCACGCCCACTGGGCCCAGCGACCCCACGCTGGGTCCCAGAGGCTTGCAAATGGTCCCTGGCATATCCCCAGTGCGAGCACACGCCCAGCGACCAGCGGTGTCCCAGCGGCTCGCCAAATGGTCCCTGGGACTTCCCCAGCATGCACACAGGCCCCAGTGACCCCGTGCGGGGTCCCTGCGGCTCACCAAATAGTCCCTGGAATATCCCCTGCGCGAGCACACGCCCAGCGACCGTGCGGGAGGTGCCAGCGGCTCAAATGGTCCCCTGGCCCCTCCCCACACTTGACGGGGTCCAGCGACCCCGCAAGGGTCCCAGTGGCTCGACAAATGGTCCCTGGCACCCATTGAGCGACGGTCTCCAGCGACCTCTTGCAGGGTTTCAAGCGGACTTTTAAATTGTCCCTGGCACTTCCCTAGAGCGTGCAGAGGCCTCAGTGACCCCGGGGGGTCCAAGCAGCTCACCAAAATATCCCCGGCACCTCCCCAGCTTAACCACTGGGCCCAACGGCGCGGGGTCCCAGCGGCTCTGAAATAGTCCCTAGCACATCCCCAGTGTCCCAGTGCGACCAGCGTGGGGTCCCAGCGACCGCCAAAAATATCCCTGGCACCTCCCCCAGCGGCGTGCCCAGCGACCATCTGGGGGTCCCAGCGCATACCAAATAGTCCTCGGCACCTCCCCAGCACGCCAAGACGGGCCCAGTGACCACGGGCGGGGTCCCAGCGGCTCACCAAACGATCCCTGGTACCTCCCCAGGACGCGGGGGTTGTGACCGTGGCGTGGTCCCAGCGACTCGATCAAATGGCCCCTGGCACCCCCAGTGCACGAGCGCCAGAGTCCCCAAAAGCGGCTCACCAAATGTTCCATGGCCCTCCTCCTCGCCAAGCCGGGCCCGGGGCGACCCGCCGAGGGTCCGAGCGACTCGCCCAAATGGTCCCTGGCACCTCCCCAGCATCAGCACACGCCCAGCGACCGGCGGGGTCCCTGCGGCCATGGAAATGGTCCTGGACACCTCCCCAGGCGCACACTGGGCCCAGCGACCTCTTACAGGTGTCCCAGCGCTCGCCAAATGGTCCCTGGCACTTCTCCCCACCGTGGCGCTGGCCCCAGCGACTTCGGCGGGGTCCCAGCGGCTTGCAAATGGTCCCTGGCATATCCCCAGCCCGAGCACACCCCAGCAACTGCCAGGGTCCCAGCGGGTTACCAATTGTCCCTGGCACCTCCCCAGCACGCGTGTGGGGCCCAGCAACCGGGTCCCAGCTGCTAAATTGTCCCTGGCACCTCCCAGCACACGCTGGGCCCCAGCGACCCAGGCGCGGGGCCCCAGCAGCTCGACAAATGGTCCCTGGCACCTCCCCAGCACACGCACGGGAGAGCGACCCTGACCTCCCCAATCGGCGGCTGCATAAACGGTCCCTGGACTTCCCAGCATGCACACAGTCCCCAGTGACCCAGTGCGGGGTCCCTGCGGCTCACCAAATGGTCACTGGTACGTCCCCAGCGGAAGCACTCGCCAAACGATCCCTGGAACCTCCCCAGCACGCCCACTGGGCCCAGCGACCCCGCGCTGGGTCCCAGCAGCTCGCAAATGGTCCCTGGCATATCCCCAGTGCGAGCACACGCCCCAGCGACTTCGCGTGGTGTCTCAGCGGCTCGCCAAATGGTCCCTTTTCCCTCCCCAGCACACGCACGGTTTCCAGCGACCTCTTGCACGGTCCCAGCGGCTCGCTAAAATATCCCTGGCACCTCCCCAGCTCGCGCACTGGGCCCAGCGACCATACGCGGTATCCCAGCGGCGTACCAAATAGTACCAGGCACCTCCCCAGCGCGAGCACGGGCCCAGTGACCAGGGGGGGGTCCCAGCAGCTTGCCAAACGATCCCTGGTACCTCCCCAGCCGCCCCTGGGCCCAGCAACCCAGCTGGGTCCCAGCCCGCGCAAATCCCTGGCACATCCCCAGCTACGGGCCCCAGCGACCATGCCCCGGGTCCCAGCAGCTCATAAATGGACCCTGGCACCTCCCCAACACGCGGGGGGCCCAGCGACCCCAGCAGGTCCCAAATGGTCCCAGTGGCTCAAATTGTCCCTGGCACCTCCACAGCATCACTGCGGTGTCCCAGCAGCTCGCCAAATGGTCCCTGGTATATCTAAAGATCGAGCACGCCCCAGCGACTCAGCGCGGGGTCCCAGCTGCCTAAGCAAACGGTCCCTGGTACCTCCCAGCAACGCACTGGGCCCCAGCGACCAGCAGGGTCCCAGTGGCTCACCAAATGGTCCCAGGCCCTCCCTCAACGCATGCACGGGGCCAGCGACCCCGCCAGGGGTCCCAGCAGCTCGCCAAATGGTCCCTGGCACCTCCCCAGCCCCTCGACGGTCACCAGCGACCGCAGGTCGGTCCGAGCGGCTCGCCCAATGGTCCCTGGCACCTCCCCAGCACGCGCACGGGCCCCAGCGACCCCGTGCAGGGTGCCAGCGGCTCGCCAAACGATCCCTGGCACCTCCACAGCACGCCACGTGTCCCAGCCCCTCGGGTCCAACGGTCCCTGGTACCTCCCCAGCGAACGCACTGGGCCCCAGCGACTTCGCGCGGGGTCCCAGTGGCTCACCAAATGGTCCCGGGCCCCTCCTCAACGCATGCACTGGGCCCAGCGACCATACGCGGTATCCCAGCGGCATACCAAATAGTACCAGGCACCTCCCCAGCGCGAGCACGGGGCCCAGTGACCACGGGGGGGTCCCAGCGGCTCGCCAAACGATCCCTGGTACCTCCCCAGCACGCCCCCTGGGCCCAGCAACCCCGCGCTGGGTCCCAGCGGCGCGCAAATGGTCCCTGGCACATCCCCAGCACGTGCACGGGCCCCAGCGACTTCGCGCGGGGTCCCAGCAGCTCGCAAATGGACCCTGGCACCTCCCCAGCACACGCACGGGGCCCAGCGACCCCGCGCGTGGTCCCAGTGGCCCGTCAAATTGTCCCTGGCACCTCCACAGCACGCGCGGTCTCCCAGCAGCTCGCCAAATGGTCCCTGGTATATCTAAAGATCGAGCACACGCCCCAGCTCACTCAGCAGGGTCCCAGCGGCTCGCCAAACGGTCCCTGGTACCTCCCCAGCTTAACGAGAGTCTGGGCCCCAGCAGCGGGGGGTCCCAGTGGCTCACCAAATGGTCCCAGGCCCCTCCTCAACGCATGCACGGGGCCAAGCGACCCCGCGCGGGGTCCCAGCAGCTCGCCAAATGGTCCCTGGCACCTCCCCAGCCCTCGCCGGTCACCAGCGACCGGCGTCAAGTGCCACGGCTTTCCCCCAATGGTCCCCTGGCACCTCCCAGCACGCCCACGGGCCCCAGCGACCCGTGCAGGGTGCCAGCGGCTGCCAAATGATCCCTGGCACCTCCACAGCACGCGGTGTCCCAGCGGCTCGCCGGGTCCACGGTCCCTGGTGCCTCCCCCCCCAGAGCGCACTGGGCCCTCAGCGACCCCTGCAGGGGTCCCAGTGGCTCACCAAAATGGTCCCGGCCCCTCCTCAGCGCATGCCGCGGGGCCGTGCCCCACACGAGGGGTCCCAGCAGCTCGCCAAATGGTCCCTGGCACCTCCCCAGCCCTCGCCGGTTCACCCAGCGACCGTCGCGGTCCCTGGCACCTCCCCAGCCGCCACGGGCCCCAGGCGACCCGTCCAGCATGAGGGGGTTCCAGCAGTTTATTAAAACGGTCCCTGGCACCTCCCCAGCGAACGCAGGGGCCCAGCAACCCCCATAAGGGTCCCATCGGCTCACAAATAGTCCCTAGCACATCCCAGCACGCACGGACCCAGCGACCCGGCGTGGGGTCCCAGCGCCTTCCCAAACGGTCCCTGGTACCCCCAGCGAACCCACTGGGTCCCAGCGACCGGTCCCGTGGTCCCAGTGGCTCACCAAATGGTCCCGGCCCTCCTCCCCGCATGCATCGGGCCAAGCGACCCCGCGCGGGGTCCCAGCAGCTCGCCAAATGGTCCCTGGCACCTCCCCAGCCCTCGCACGGTCACCAGCGACCGCGTGCGGGGTCCGAGCGGCTCGCCCAATGGTCCCTGGCACCTCCCCAGCACGGCGCTACCCAGCGACCCCAATGGTGCCAGCGGCTCGCCAAACGATCCCTGGTACCTCCCACAGCACGCCCACTGGGCCCAGTGACCACGGCCGGGGTCCCAGCGGCCTGCCAAATGATCCCTGGTACCTCCCCAGCACGCCCACTGGGCCCAGCGACCCCGCACTGGGTCCCAGCGGCTCGCAAATGGTCCCTGGCACATCCCCAGCACGTGCACGGGCCCCTGCGACAGCGCTGGGTCCCAGCAGCTCAAATGGACCCTGGCACTTTCCCAGCACACGCACGGGGCCCAGCGACCCAGGCGCGGGGTCCCAGCGTCTCGCCAAATGGTCCCTGGCACCTCCCCAGCACGCATTACAGGACACAGCGACCCTGCACGAGGTCCCAGCGGCTCGACAAACGGTCCCTGGTACCTCCCCAGCGAACGCACTGGGCCCCAGCGACTTCGCTCGGGGTCCCAGTGGCTCACGAAATGGTCCCGGCCCTCTCAACGCATGCACGGGCCAAGCACCCAGCCGGGTCCCAGCAGCTCACCAAATGGTCCCTGGCACCTCCCCAGCCCTCCGTTCACCAGCGACTGCTTGACAGGTCCGAGCTCGGCGCCCAATGGTCCCTGGCACCTCCCCAGCACGCCGCGGGCCCAGCGACCCCGGGGGGGTGCCAGCGGCTCACCAAATCCCTGGTTTCCACAGCACGCCCACTGGGCCCAGCGACCCAGCTGGGTCCCAGCAAATAAACTCCCTGGAATATCCCCTCATAAAGCACACGCCCCAGCCGACTTCGGGCGGTCCCAGCGCCTCGCCAAATGGTCCCTGGGACTTCCCCAGCATGCACAGAGGCACGGGGTCCCTGCGGCTCACCATATGGTCACTGGTACGTCCCCAGCGAACGCACTCACCAAACGATCCCTGGAACCTCCCCAGCACGCCCACTGGGCCCAGCGACCCCGCGCTGGGTCCCAGCAGCTCGCAAATGGTCCCTGCGAGCACACGCCCCAGCGACTTCGCGCGGTGTCCCAGCGACCCTGCGCGGGGTCCCAGCGGCTCGGCAAACGGTCCCTGGCACCTCCCCAGCAAACGTACGGTCTCCAGCGACCTCTTGCAGGGTCCCAGCGGCTCGCTAAAATATCCCTGGCACCTCCCCAGCTCGTGCACTGGGCCCAGCGACCATACGCGGGGTCCTTGCGGCATACCAAATAGTACCAGGCACCTCCCCAGCGCGAGCACGGGGCCCAGTGACCACGGGCGGGGTCCCAGCGGTGCGCAAATGGTCCCTGGCACATCCCCAGCAGCGTTACGGGCCCCAGCGACTTCCTTTGGGGTCCCAGTGGCCGCCAAATAGACCCTGGCACCTCCCCAGCTCGTTACACTGGGCCCAGCGACCATCTGCTGGGTCCTTGCGGCATACCAAATAGTACCAGGCACCTCCCAGCGAGCACGGGCCCAGTGACCACGGGCGGGGTCCCAGCGGTCAAAATGGTCCCTGGCACATCCCCAGCACGCAGCATCGGGCCCCAGCGACTTCGGGGGTCCCAGCAGCTCGCCAAATGGTCCCTGGTACCTCCCAGCACACGCACTAGGCCCCTTAGACTTCGGGGTCCCAGCAGCTCGCCAAATGGTCCCTGGCACATCCCCAGCCCTCGCATCGGGCACCAGCGACCCAGCGTTCGGGGTCCGACTGGCTCACCCAATGGTCCCTGGCACCTCCCCAGCACGCACAGACCCCAGCGACCCAGCCGGGGTGCCAGCGGCTTCTCAAACGATTCCTGGTACCTCCACAGCACGCCCACTGGGCCCAGCGACCCAGTACTGGGTCGCAAATGGTCCCTGCCACCTACCCAGCTGAGCGCCGCGGTCTCCAGCGACCTCTTGCAGGGTCCAAGCGGCTCGCCAAATTGTCCCTGGCACTTCCCCAGAGCATGCAGAGGCCTCAGTGACCTCGCGTGGGGTCCCAGCGGCTTAGTAAAATTTCCCTGGCACCTTCCAGCACGCACTGGGCCCAGCGGACCATACTGTGAAGGTCCCAGCGGCATACCAAATAGTATCCAGCACCTCCCCCTGCGAGTCCGGGGCCCAGTGACCCCAGGCGGGGTCCCAGCGAACGCCAAAATATCCCTGGCACCTCCCTCTTGTAGCACTGGGCCCAGCGACCATCTGCCTGGGTCCCAGCGGCATACCAAATAGTATCCAGCACCACCCCAGCGCGAGTACGGGGCCCAGTGACCACGGGCGGGGTCCCAGCGGCTCGCCAAAATATCCCTGGCACCTCCCCTCTTGCATTTTGGGCCCAGCGACCATACACGGGGTCCCAGCGGCATACCAAATAGTACCCGGCACCTCCCCAGCGCACGCACGGGGCCCAGCGACCCAGGCGCGGGGTCCCAGCGGCTCGCCAAACGGTCCCTGGCACTTCCCCAGCAAATGCACGGGGCCCAGCGACTTCGCGCGGGGTCCCAGCAGCTCGCCAAACGGTACCTGGCACCTCCCCAGCACGCACACGGGACACAGCGACCCTGCGCGAGGTCCCAGCGGCTCGACAAACGGTCCCTGGCACCTCCCCAGGGAACACACAGTCTCCAGCGAACTCTTGCAGGGTCCAAGCGGCTTGCCAAATGGTCCCTGGCACTTCCCCAGAGCGTGCACAGGCCCCAGTGACCCCGCGTGGGGTCCCAGCGGCTCGCCAAAATATCCCTGGCACCTCCCAGCAGCGTGCACTCGGCCCAGCGACCATACGCGGGGTCCCAGCGGCATACCAAATAGTCCCCGGCACCTTCCCAGCGTGCGCACGGGGCCCAGCAACCCCGCGCGCAGTCCCAGCGACTCGCCAAATGGCCCCAGGCACCTCCCCAGCACGCATTCGGGCCCCAGACACCCCCGTGGGGTCCCAGCAGCTTCGCCAAACGGTCCCTGGCACCTCCCAGCGAATGCACGGGTCTCCAGCGACCTCCCCAGCAGGCACCCAACGGCTCTCCAAATGGTCCCTGGCACCTCACCAGCACGCGATGGGCTCCAGCGACCCGTCAAGGGTCCCAGAGGGCTCGCCAAATGCTCCCTGGCACCTCCCCAGCAAGCGCCACGGGCCCCAGCGACCCTCAAAGCGGGTCCCAGCGGCTCGGCAAACGGTCCCTGGCACCTCCCCAGCAAACGTACGGTCTCCAGCGACCTCTTGCAGGGTCCCAGCGGCTCGCTAAAATATCCCTGGCACCTCCCCAGCTCGTGCACTGGGCCCAGCGACCATACGGGGGTCCTTAACGGCATACCAAATAGTACCAGGCACCTCCCCAGCGAGCATCGGGCCCAGTGACCACGGGCGGGGTCCCAGCGGTGCGCAAATGGTCCCTGGCACATCCCCAGCATCGCACGGGCCCCCAGCGACTTCGCGCGGGGTCCCAGTGGCTCGCCAAATAGTCCCTGGCACCTCCCCAGCTCGTGCACTGGGCCCAGCGACCATACGCGGGGTCCTTGCGGCATACCAAATAGTACCAGGCACCTCCCCAGCGCGAGCACGGGGCCCAGTGACCACGGGCGGGGTCCCAGCGGTGCGCAAATGGTCCCTGGCACATCCCCAGCACGTGCACGGGCCCCAGCGACTTCGCGCGGGGTCCCAGCAGCTCGCCAAATGGTCCCTGGTACCTCCCCAGCACACGCACTAGGCCCCTGCGACTTCGCGCGGGGTCCCAGCAGCTCGCCAAATGGTCCCTGGCACATCCCCAGCCCTCGCACGGGCACCAGCGACCGCGTTCGGGGTCCGACTGGCTCGCCCAATGGTCCCTGGCACCTCCCCAGCACGCACACGGACCCCAGCGACCCCGCGCGGGGTGCCAGCGGCTCGCCAAACGATTCCTGGTACCTCCACAGCACGCCCACTGGGCCCAGCGACCCCGTACTGGGTCGCAAATGGTCCCTGCCACCTACCCAGCGAACGCACGGTCTCCAGCGACCTCTTGCAGGGTCCAAGCGGCTCGCCAAATTGTCCCTGGCACTTCCCCAGAGCATGCAGAGGCCTCAGTGACCTCGCGTGGGGTCCCAGCGGCTCGCCAAAATTCCCTGGCACCTTCCCAGCGCGCGCACTGGGCCCAGCGACCATACGCGGGGTCCCAGCGGCATACCAAATAGTATCCAGCACCTCCCCAGCGCGAGTCCGGGGCCCAGTGACCACGGGCGGGGTCCCAGCGGCTCGCCAAAATATCCCTGGCACCTCCCCTGCGCGCGCACTGGGCCCAGCGACCATACGGGGTCCCAGCGCATACCAAATAGTATCCAGCACCACCCCAGCGAGTACGGGCCCAGTGACCACGGGCGGGGTCCCAGCGGCTCGCCAAAATATCCCTGGCACCTCCCCTGCGCGCGCACTGGGCCCAGCGACCATACACGGGGTCCCAGCGGCATACCAAATAGTACCCGGCACCTCCCCAGCCCCCTCGCGACGGGCACCAGCGACCGCTGCTCGGGTCCGACTGGCTGCCCAATGGTCCCTGGCACCTCCCCAGCACGCACACGGACCCCAGCGACCCCGCTGGGTGCCAGCTGCCTCACCAAACGATTCCTGGCACCTCCACAGCACGCCCACTGGGCCCAGCGACCCCGTACTGGGTCGCAAATGGTCCCTGCCACCTACCCAGCGAACGCACGGTCTCCAGCGACCTCTTGCAGGGTCCAAGCGGCTCGCCAAATTGTCCCTGGCACTTCCCCAGAGCATGCAGAGGCCTCAGTGACCTCGCGCGGGGGTCCCAGCTGCCGCCAAAATTCCCTGGCACCTTCCCCGCGCCATTCCCAGGGCCCACCTTCATACCGCTGGGTCCCAGCGGCATACCAAATAGTATCCAGCACCTCCCAGCGCGAGTCCGGGGCCCAGTGACCACGGCGGGTCCCAGCAGCTCGCCAAAATATCCCTGGCACCTCCTGCTGGCAAGACTGGGCCCAGCGACCATCTGCTGGGTCCCAGCGGCATACCAAATAGTATCCAGCACCACCCCAGCACGCTGAGTAATGGGCCCAGTGACCACGGGCGGGTCCCAGCTGCTAGCCAAAATATCCCTGGCACCTCCCCACGCACTGGGCCCAGCGACCATACACGGGGTCCCAGCGGCATACCAAATAGTACCCGGCACCTCCCCAGCGCACGACGGGCCCAGCGACAGGCGCGGGGTCCCAGCGGCTCGCCAAACGGTCCCTGGCACTTCCCCAGCAAATGCATCGGGCCCAGCGACCTCCATAGCGCTGGGTCCCAGCAGCTCGCCAAACGGTACCTGGCACCTCCCAGCACGCACATCGGGACAGCGGCGACCCTGCGCCGGCGAGGTCCCAGCGGCTCCCCACAAACGGTCCCTGGCACCTCCCAGGGGAACGCACAGGCACCAGCGACTGCACGTGGGGTCTGGAGCGACCAAATGTCTCCTGGCACCTCCCCAGCACGTGCATGGGCACCAGCGACCCAGCGGGGTCCCAGCGACTTCATAAATACTCCCTGGCACCTCCCAGCAAATGCAGGTCCAAGCGTCCCAGCAGCTCAACAAACGGTCCCTGGCACTTCCCCAGAATGTGCACAGGCCTCAGTGACCCCGCGTGGGGTCCCAGCGGCTCGCTAAAATATCCCTGGTACCTCCCCAGCGCAGCACTGGGCCCCAGCGACCATCACGCTGGGTCCCAGCGGCATACCAAATAGTACCCGCACCTCCCCAGCGAGCACGGGCCCAGTGACCACGAGGGGTCCCAGCGGCTCGCCAAACGATCCCTGGTACCTCCCCAGCACACGCACGGGCACCAGAGACTTGCACGCTGGGTCCCAGCAGCTCGCCAAATGATCCCTGGCACCTCCCTAGCAAGCATCGGGCCCAGCGACCCTACCGGGGTCCCAGCAGCTCAAAACGGTACCTGGCACCTCCCAGCACGCACACACGGGGACCAACAACCCCGCGATGGGTCCCAGCGGCCATCGCCAAACTCCCTGGCACCTCCCCAGCACGCACAGGACACCAGCCCTCTGGCAAAGAGGTCCCAGCGGCTCGACAAAACGGTCCCTGCACCTCCCCAGGGAACACACAGTCTCCAGCTTAACTCTTGCAGGGTCCAAGCGGCTTGCCAAATGGTCCCTGGCACTTCCCCAAGCGCACAGGCCCCAGTGACCCCAAGGTCCCAGCGGCTTCGCCAAAATATCCCTGGCACCTCCCAGCGCTGCAAGCCGGGGCCCAGCTGACCATCTGGGGTCCCAGCGGCATACCAAATAGTCCCCGCACCTTCCCAGCGCATGGGGCCCAGCAACCCCACCAGGCAGTCCCAGCGACTTCGCCAAATGGCCCCAGGCACCTCCCCAGCACGCATTCGGGCCCCAGACACCCCGTGGGGTTCCTAGCAGCTCAGCCAAACGGTCCCTGGCACCTCCCCAGCTAATGCACGGTCTCCAGCGACCTCGGCCCAGGCACCCAACGGCTCTCCAAATGGTCCCTGGCACCTCACCAGCACGCTGATGGGCTCCAGCTTACCCCCGGCATGGGTCCCAGAGGGCTCGCCAAATGCTCCCTGGCACCTCCCAGCAAGCCGCACGGGCCCCAGCGACCCCGCGGGGTCCCAGTGGCTCGCCAAACGCTCCCTGGCACCTCCCCAGGACGTGCACGGGCACAGCGACCCCACGCGTAGTCCCAGCGACTCATCAAATGGTCCCTGGCACCTCCCTAGAGCGCCAAAAGACGGGCCCAGCGACCCCCTGCACGGGGTCCCAGAGGCTCACCAACTGGTCCCTGGCACCTCCCAGCACGCACAGGCACCAGCGACTGCACGCGTCCCAGCGACCTCGCCAAATACTCCCTGGCACCTCCCAGCACGTGCATGGGCACCAGCGACCTCCAGCGAGGGGTCCCAGCGACTCGCCAAATACTCCTGGCACCTCCCAGAGCACATGCGGGGGTCCAGCGACCCCGCTGTCAACCCAGCTCAAACAAAAATATCCCTGGCACTTCCCCAGAATGTGCACAGGCCTCAGTGACCAGCGTGGGGGTCCCAGCGCTCGCTAAAATATCCCTGGCACCTCCCCAGCTCAAGACTGGGCCCAGACGCCCCTGGCGGTCCCAGCGGCATACCAAATAGTACCTGCACCTCCCAGCCAGCATGGCCCAGTGACCACGGGGTCCCAGCGGCTCTCCAACGATCCCTGGTACCTCCCCAGCACGCCACTGGGCCCAGCGACCAGCTGGGTCCCAGCGGGCAGCCAAATGGTCCCTGGCACATCCCAGCACGTGCACGGGCCCCTGAGACTTCAGGGGGTCCTAGCAGCTCTCCAAATGGACCCTGGCACTTTCCCAGCACACGCACGGGCTCAGCGACCCAGCGCGGGGACCCAGCGGCATGCCAAATGGTCCCTGGCACTTCCCCAGCAAATTCACGGGCCCAGCGACCGCACAAGGGGTCCAAGCAGCTCGCCAAACGGTCCCTGGCACCTCCCCAGCACACGCATCGGGCACCAGAGACTGCAGCCGCGGGTCCCAGCAGCTCGCCAAATGATCCCTGGCACCTCCCAGCACACGCATCGGGCCCAGCGACTTTGCATGAGGGGTCCCAGCAGCTCGCCAAACGGTACCTGGCACCTCCCCAGCACGCACACGGGGACCAACAACCCCGCGATGGGTCCCAGCGGCTCGCCATACGGTCCCTGGCACCTCCCCAGCACGCACACGGGACACAGCGACCCTGCGCGAGGTCCCAGCGGCTCGACAAACGGTCCCTGGCACCTCCCCAGGGAACACACAGTCTCCAGCGAACTCTTGCAGGGTCCAAGCGGCTTGCCAAATGGTCCCTGGCACTTACCAGAGCGTGCACGGGGCACAGCGACCCCACGCGTGGTCCCAGCGACTCGTCAAATGGTCCCTGGCACCTCCCTAGAGCGCGCACGGGGCCCAGCGACCCTGCACGGGGTCCCAGAGGCTCACCAACTGGTCCCTGGCACCTCGCCAGCACGCGCACAGGCACCAGCGACCGCATGCGGGGTCTGAGCGACTCGCCAAATACTCCCTGGCACCTCCCCAGCACGTGCATGGGCACCAGCGACCCAGCGCGGGGTCCCAGCGGCTCTCCAAAATGGTCCCTGGTACCTCCCAGCACACATGTGGCACAGCCACCCAGCGCCAAGTCCCAGCGACCGCCAAATGGTCCCTGGCACTTCCCCAGCACACGCCCACAGGGCTCAGCGACCCTCGCGGGGACCCAGCGGCATGCCAAATGGTCTCCTGGCACCTCCCCAGCAAAGCATAGGGCCAGCTTGCGACCATCAAGGGGTCCCAGCGCCTCACAAATAGTCCCCTAGCACATCCCCAGCGCCGACGACAGCAGTGACTTCAGGGTCCCAGCGCTCGCCAAACGGTCCATGGCACCTCCCTAGCACGCCCTGACGGGCCCAGCGACCCCTGCCAAAAGTTCCCAGTGGCACGCCAAATTGTCCCTGGCACCTCCACAGCACGCGCGGTGTCCCAGCGGCTCGCCAAACGGTCCCTGGTACCTCCCCAGCGAACGCACTGGGGCCCAAGCGACTTCGCGCGGGGTCCCAGTGGCTCACCAAATGGTCCCGGGCCCCTCCTCAACGCATGCACGGGCTGCTAACCCCCGCGGGGTCCCAGCAGCTCGCCAAATGGTCCCTGGCACCTCCCAGCCCTCGCACGGTCACCAGCGACACCGTCTTGGGTGCCAGCGGCTCGCCAAACGATCCCTGGTACCTCCACAGCACGCCCACTGGGCCCAGCGACCCAGCAGCTCGCCAAATAGTCCCTGGAATATCCCCTCGCGAGCACCCCCAGCGACTTCGCAGTCCCTCCCAAAACACCAAATGGTCACTGGTACGTCCCAGCTTAAACGACTCACCAAATGGTCCCTTGTCCCTCCCCAGCACACGCACGGGCCCTCACGACCCAGCGGGGTCCCAGCGCTCGGCAAAGCGGTCCCTGGCACCTCCCAAGCAAACGGGTCTCCAGCGACCTCTTGCAGGGGTCCCAGCGGCTCAACTAAAATATCCCTGGCACCTCCCAGCTCATGCACTGGGCCCAGCGACCATACCCGGGGTCCCAGCGGCATACCAAATAGTACCAGGCACCTCCCCAGCGCGAGCACGGGGCCCAGTGACCATGGGCGGAGTCCCAGCGGCTCACCAAACGATCTCTGGTACCTCCCCAGCACGCCCACTGGGCCCAGCGACCCGCGCTTGGTCCCAGCGGCAAAATGTCCCTGGCACATCCCCAGCACGCGCACATGGCCCCAGCGACTTCAGCGGGTCCCAGCAGCTCGCAAATGGACCCTGGCACCTCCCCCAGCACACGCCCACGGGGCCCAGCGACCCCGCGCGGGGTCCCAGTGGCGCGTCAAATTGTCCCTGGCACCTCCACAGCACGCCGGTGTCCCAGCAGCTCGCCAAATGGTCCCTGGTACCTCCCCAGCGCGACCACTAGGCCCCCCTCGCTAACGACGGCGGGGTCCCAGTGGCTCACCAAATGGTCCCGGGCCCTCCTAAACGCATGCACGGGGCAAAGCGACACACCGCTGGGGTCCCAGCAGCTCGCCAAATGGTCCCTGGCACATCCCCAGCCCTCGCCGGGGCACCAGCGACCCTGCGTTCGGGTCCGGGATTGGGCCCAATGGTCCCTGGCACCTCCCAGCAGCACGCGGTTCCAGCGACCTACCCCACCCTGGGTGCCAGCGGTCCAAACGATTCCTGGTACCCTCCACAGCACGCCCACTGGGCCCAGCGACCCCGCACTGGGTCCCAGCGGCTCGCAAATGGTCCCTGCCACCTACCCAGCGAACGCATGGTCTCCAGCGACCTCTTGCAGGGTCCCAGCGGCTCGCCAAAATATCCCTAGCACCTTCCCAGCGCGCGCACTGGGCCCAGCGACCATACGCGGGGTCCCAGGGGCATACCAAATAGTACCAGGCACCTCCCCAGCGCGAGCACGGGGCCCAGTGACCACGGGCGGGGTCCCAGCGGCTCGCCAAACGATCCCTGGTACCTCCCCAGCACGCCCCCTGTGCCCAGCGACCCCGCGCTTGGTCCCAGCGGCTACAGCAAATGGTCCCTGGCACATCCCAGCACGCATGCCGCCCCAGCGACCAGCGCTGAGGTCCCAGCAGTCGCCAAATGGACCCGGCACCTCCCAGCACCGCAGACGGGGCCCAGCGACCCCCGCGGCGGGCTCCCAGTGGCACGACAAATTGTCCCTGGCACCTCCCACAGCACGCGCGGTGTCCCAGCAGCTCGCCAAATGGTCACTGGTACCTCCCAAGCGCCGTGCTGGGCCCCTGCGACCCAGCGTCCCAGTGGCTCACCAAATGGTCCCTGGGCCCTCCTCAGCAATGCTTGGGCCCAGCGACACCGCGGGGTCCCAGCAGCTCAAATGGTCCCTGGCACATCCCCAGCCCTCGCATGGGCACCAGCGACCATTGTTCGGGTCCCAGCAGCTCGCCCAATGGTCCCTGGCACCTCCCCAGCATGCGCCCACGGACCCAGCCTGCCCAATGGTCCCAGCCCCCCTGCTCGCCAAACGGTTCCTGGTACCTCCACAGCACGCCCACTGGGCCCAGCGACCCTCAAGGGTCCCCAGCTGCTCGCCAAATGGTCCCTGCCACCTACCCAGCACGCACAGTCTCCAGCGACCTCTTGCAGGGGTCCAAGCAGCAAGCCAAATTGTCCCTGGCACTTCCCAGAGCATGCAGAGACCTCAGTGACCCCGTGTGTCCCAGCGGCTTCGCCAAAATATCCCTGGCACCTTCCTTCCAGCGCACTGGGCCCAGCGACCATCTGGGGTCCCAGCGGCATACCAAATAGTATCCAGCACCTCCCCAGCGAGTCCGGGCCCAGCGACCAGCGTCATGGGTCCCAGCTGCTTTCGCCAAAATATCCCTGGCACCTCCCCTGCTCTTGCAGACTGGGGTTGGCGACCCATACGGGGTCCCAGCGGCATACCAAATAGTATCCAGCACCTCCCCAGCTTAAGCAGTCACGGGGCCCAGTGACCACGGGCGGGTCCCAGCGGCTCGCCAAAATATCCCTGGCACCTCCCCTCACGCAAGACTGGGCCCAGCGACCATACACGGGGTCCCATCGGCATACCAAATAATACCCGGCACCTCCCCAGCGCACGCACGGGGCCCAGTGACCACGGGCGGGGTCCCAGCAGCCTGCCAAATAATCCCTGGTACCTCCCCAGCACGCCCACTGGGCCCAGCGACCCCGCACTGGGTCCCAGCGGCTCCAAAATGGTCCCTTGCATCTCCCCAGCACGTGCACGGGCCCCTCTTGGAAAAGCTTCAGCAAGGGGTCCTAGCAGCTCGCAAATGGACCCTGGCACTTTCCCAGCACACGCACGGGGCCCAGCGACCCAGGCGCGGGGTCCCAGCGTCTCGCCAAATGGTCCCTGGCACCTCCCCAGCACACGCACGGGCACCAGAGACTTCGCGCGGTCCCAGCGGCTCGCCAAATGATCCCTGGCACCTCCCTAGCGCAAGCACGGGGCCCAGCGACCCCACGCGGGGTCCCAGCAGCTCGCCAAATGGTACCTGGCACCTCCCCAGCACGCACACGGGACACAGCGAACCCGCGCGGGGACCCAGCAGCTCGACAAACGGTCCCTGGCACCTCCCCAGCGAACGCACGGTCTCCGGCGACCTCTTACAGGGTCCAAGCGGCTCGCCAAATGTCCTTGGCACCTCCCCAGCACGCACACGGACCCCAGCGACCCCGCGCGGGGTGCCAGCGGCTCGCCAAACGATTCCTGGTACCTCCACAGCACGCCCACTGGGCCCAGCGACCCCGTACTGGGTCCCAGCGGCTCGCAAATGGTCCCTGCCACCTACCCAGCGAACGCACGGTCTCCAGCGACCTCTTGCAGGGTCCAAGCGGCTCGCCAAATTGTCCCTGGCACTTCCCCAGAGCATGCAGAGGCCTCAGTGACCTCGCGTGGGGTCCCAGCGGCTCGCCAAAATTTCCCTGGCACCTTCCCAGCGCGCGCACTGGGCCCAGCGACCATACGCGGGGTCCCAGCGGCATACCAAATAGTATCCAGCACCTCCCCAGCGCGAGTCCGGGGCCCAGTGACCACGGGCGGGGTCCCAGCGGCTCGCCAAAATATCCCTGGCACCTCCCCTGCGCGCGCACTGGGCCCAGCGACCATACGCGGGGTCCCAGCGGCATACCAAATAGTATCCAGCACCACCCCAGCGCGAGTACGGGGCCCAGTGACCACGGGCGGGGTCCCAGCGGCTCGCCAAAATATCCCTGGCACCTCCCCAGCACGCCGCTGGGCCCCAGCGGTGACCATACACGGGGTCCCACCGTGCATACCAAATAGTTCCTGCACCTCCCCAGCACGCATACCCCAGCGACTCCAGGCGCGGGTCCCAGCGGCTCGGCCAAACGGTCCCTGGCACTTCCCCAGCAAATGCACGGGCCCAGCGACTTTTCAAGGCTGGGTCCCAGCTAAATAAAACGGTACCTGGCACCTCCCCAGCACGCACATCGGACAGCGACCCTGCGCGAGGTCCCAGTGGGTTCGTCAAACGGTCCCTGGCACCTCCCCAGGGAACACACTCCAGCGAACTCTTGCAGGGTCCAAGCGGCTTTGCCAAATGGTCCCTGGCACTTCCCAGAGCGTGCTGGGCCCCAGTGACCCCGCTGGGGTCCCAGCTAAGCTCACAAAATATCCTGGCACCCCCCAGCTGCACTCGGCCCAGCGACCATCTGGCTGGGTCCCAGCGGCATACCAAATAGTCCCCGGCACCTTCCCAGCGCGTCACGTGGGCCCCAACCCCGCATGTCCCAGCGACTCGCCAAATGGCCCCAGGCACCTCCCTCAGCACGGGCCTGAACACCCTCGTGCAGTTCCTAGCAGCTCGCCAAACGGTCCCTGGCACCTCCCAGCCGCACGTCTCCAGCGCCTCGCCGCAGGCACCCAACGGCCTCCAAATGGTCCCTGGCACCTCACCAGCACGCCAAGATACTCCAGTGACCCCGCTGCATGGGTCCCAGAGGGCTCGCCAAATGCTCCCCGGCACCTCCCCAGCAAGCGCCGGGCCCCAGCGACCCTGGGCTGGGTCCCAGTGGCTCGCCAAACGTCCCTGGCACCTCCCCAGGACGCACGGGCACAGCGACCCAACACGGGTCCCAGCGGCTCATCAAATGGTCCCCTGGCACCTCCCTAGAGCGCACGGGCCCAGCGACCCTGCACGGGGTCCCAGAGGTTCACCAACTGGTCCCTGGCACCTCGGGCCAGCACGCCAGACAGGCCCAGCGACTGCCGCAGGGTCTGGGTCTCAGCCAAATGCTCCCTGGCACCTCCCCAGCACGTGCATGGGCCCCAGCGACCCCAGCGGGGTCCCAGCAGCTCGCCAAATGTCCCTGGCACCTCCCCAGCACACGATCGGGTCCAGCGACTTGCACATGGTCCCAGCAGCTCAACAAATGGTCCCTGGCACTTCCCCAGAATGTGCATGGTCTCCCAGTGACCCCGGTAGGTCCCAGCGGCTCGCCAAAATATCCCTGGCACCTCCCAGCTCAGCGACTGGGCCCAGCGACCATACGCTGGGTCCCAGCGGGCATACCAAATAGTACCCAGCACCTCCCCCAGCGCGAGCACGGGGCCCAGTGACCACGAAGGGTCCCAGCTGCTCGCCAAAATATCCCTGGTACCTCCCCAGCACCCCCTGGGCCCAGCGACCCCTTTGGGTCCCAGCGGGGTCGCCAAATGGTCCCCTGGCATCCCAGCACGCACGGGGCCCCTGAGACTTTCAGGGTCCCAGCAGCTCGCCAAATGGACCCTGGCACTTTCCCAGCACACGCATCGGGCTTTGCGACCCAGCGGAGACCCAGCGCATGCCAAATGGTCCCTGGCACTTCCCAGCAAATCTGGGGCCCAGCCACTTCTGCTGGGTCCAAGCAGTTCGCAAATGGTCCCTGGCACCTCCCAGTAATAATCCGGGGCACCAGAGAGACCGCACGCGGGTCCCAGCTCGCCAAATGATCCCTGGCACCTCCCCAGCGCCAAGCACGGGCCCAGCGACCGCCACGGGGTCCCAGCAGTCACAAACGGTCCCTGGCACCTCCCCAGCACGCCGAGGGACCAACAACCTCACGATGGGTCCCAGCAGCCGCCATACGGTCCCTGGCACCTCCCCAGCACGCGCACCGGACACAGCGACCCCCTGGCGAGGGTCCCAGCGGCTCGACAAACGGTCCCTGGCACCTCCCCAGGGGAATGCACAGTCCACAGCGATCCTGCAGGGTCCAAGCGACGCCAAATGGTCCCTGGCAATCTCCCAGAATGCACGGGCACAGAGACTTCACAAGGGTCCCAGCGACTTCGTCAAATGGTCCCTGGCACCTCCCCAGAGCACACGCGCCGGGGCCCAGCGACCTGCACGGGGTCCCAGAGGCTCCTCGGCCAACTGGGTCCCTGGCACCCCTAGCACGCGCTGAGCACCAGCGACCCCATCAGGGGTCTGAGCAGCTCGCCAAATACCCTGGCACCTCCCCAGCACGTTAACGGGCACCAGCGACCCAGCGTCCCAGCAACTCGATACAAATGGTCCCTGGCACCTCCCAGCACACACACAGTGGCCAGCCACCTCTTGCAGGGTCCCAGCGACTTGCCAAATGGTCCCTGGCACTTCCCCAGCACACGCATCGGGTTCAGTGACCCAGCGGGGTCCCAGCTGCATGCCAAATGGTCCTGGCACCTCCCAGCCCGAGTGAATCCAGTGACCCCATGCGGGGTCCCAGCGGCCTCACTATAGTCCCTAGTATCCCCAGCGCTACCATTCGGACAGCAGACACCTTCCCAGCGCCGCCAAAACGGGGCCATGGCACCTCCCTAGCACACGCACGGGCTCCAGCGACCTCCCTGGTTCAGTGGCACGCCAAATTGTCCCTGGCACCTCCCAGCACGCTCGCAGGTGTCCCAGCACGGCTCCCAGCCAAATGGTCCCTGGCACCTCCCCAGCACGCCACGGGCCCCAGCGACTTCAAGGTCCCAGTGGTTTCACACCAAATGGTCCCTGGCCCCTCCCAACGATGGCGGGGCCAAGCGACCCCGCACGGGTCCCAGAGGCTCACCAATGGTCCCTGGCACTTCCTCAGCCCTCGGGACAGGCAGCCTCTCAGCGACCCAACGGCGTCGGGTCCCTGGCACCCTCCCCAGCACGCCATGGCACCTCCCCAGCACGGTTCCCAGAGGGTCGCCAAATGGTCCCTTGGCACCTCCCAGCGAAGCGCGGGCTCCAGTCCCCATCGCGGGGTCCCAGCGGCTCACAAATAGTCCCTAGCACCCCAGCAGCACAGACGGACACCAGCGACTTCGCGTGGGGTCCCAGCAGCTCGCCAAACGGTCCCGGTACCTCCCCAGCGACGCCTGGGTCCCAGCTGACCCCGCTGGGTCCCAGTGGCTCACCAAATGGTCCCTGGCCCCTCCTCAACGCATGCACGGGGCCCAGCGACCCAGACCGGGGTCCCAGCAGCTCGCCAAATGGTCCCTGGCACCTCCCCAGCCCACGGTCACGGGGTCATACCAGCGTGCTGCGGGGTCCCAGCTCTCACCAAACGATCCCCTGGAACCTCCCAGCACGCCCACTGGGCCCAGCGACCCAGCGCTGGTTCCCAGCAGCTCGCCAAATGGTCCCTGGCATATCCCCAGTGCGACACCACGCCCCACTTTCTTTGTGTCCCAGCTGCTGCCAAATGGTCCCTGTCCCTCCCAGCACACACACAGGGCCCCAGACTGCAGCGGGTCCCAGAGGCTCAAACAAGCGGTCCCCTGGCACCTCCCAGCAAACGCAGGCTCCAGCGACCTCTTGCAGGGTCCCCTGCAACTCGCTAAAATATCCTGGCACCTCCCAGCTGCACTGGGCCCAGCACCATATGGCAGGGTCCCAGCGCATACCAAATAGTACCAGGCACCTCCCAGCACACAGCACGGGCCCCAGTGACCATGGGCGGAGTCCCATGCTCGCCAAACGATCTCTGGTACCTCCCCCCAGCACGCCCACTGGGCCCAGTAACCCGCACTGGTCCCAGCTGCATAAAATGGTCCCTGCCACCTACCCAGCCCAACGCATCTGTCTCCAGCGACCTCTTGCAGGGTCCCAAGCAGCTCGCCAAATTGTCCCGCCTGGCACTTCCCAGGCATGCAGAGGCTCAGTGACCCCGGGTGGTCCCAGCTGACTCATAAAATATCCCTGGCACCCTCCCCAGCTGGCGAGACTGGGCCCAGCGACCATCTGCTGGGTCCCAGCGGCATACCAAATGGTATCTGGCACCTCCCCAGCACGCATCACTGGGCCCAGTGATCACTGGCAGGGGTCCCAGCTGCTCGCCAAACGATCCCTGGTACCTCCCCAGCAATGCCCTGTGCCCAGCGCATAATTCTAGGTCCCAGCAGCTCGCCAAATTGTCCCTGGCACATCCTCAGCATCGCATCGGCCCCAGCGACTTCGCTGGGTCCCAGCAGCTCGCAAATGGACCCCTGCACCTCCCCAGCACACGTGCACGGGCCCAGCGACCCCACGCGGGGTCCCAGTGGCACGCCAAATTGTCCCTGGCACCTCCACAGCACGGTGTCCCAGCAGCTCGCCAAATGGTCCCTGGTACCTCCCCAGCGCACGCACTAGTCCCAGCCTGCCGACAAACGTCCCAGTGGCACCAAATGGTCCCGGGAACTCCTAAAAACTTGCAGGGCAAAGCGACACCGCTGCAGGGTCCCAGCAGCTCGCCAAATGGTCCCCTGGCACATCCCCAGCCCTCGCACAGGCACCAGCGACCGTTGCTCAGGTCCCATCTGTGCCTAATGGTCCCTGGCACCTCCCCAGCATGCGCCGGGACCCCAGCGACCCGCGGGTGCCAGCGGCTCGCCAAACGATTCCTGGTACCTCCACAGCACGCCCACTGGGCCCAGCGACCCCGCACTGGGTCCCAGCGGCTCGCAAATGGTCCCTGCCACCTACCCAGCGACGCATGGTCTCCAGCGACCTCTTGCAGGGTCCAAGCGGCTCGCCAAATTGTCCCTGGCACTTCCCCAGAGCATGCAGAGACCTCAGTGACCCCGTGTGGGGTCCCAGCGGCTCGCCAAAATATCCCTGGCACCTTCCCAGCGCGCGCACTGGGCCCAGCGACCATACGCGGGGTCCCAGCGGCATACCAAATAGTATCCAGCACCTCCCCAGCGCGAGTCCGGGGCCCAGCGACCGCGTGCGGGGTCCCAGCTGCTCGCCAAAATATCCCTGGCACCTCCCCTGCGCGCGCACTGGGCCCAGCGACCATACGCGGGGTCCCAGCGGCATACCAAATAGTATCCAGCACCTCCCCAGCAGCAGTGCGGGGCCCAGACGACCACTGGTGGGTCCCAGCTGCTCGCCAAAATATCCCCTGGCACCTCCCCTCAGCAAGCACTGGGCCCAGCGACCATGCACGGGTCCCATCGGCATACCAAATGGTCCCCGCACCTCCCCAGCGCACGCCAAGCGGGCCCAGTGACCACGGGCGGGGTCCCAGCAGCCTGCCAAATAATCCCTGGCACCTCCCCAGCACCACTGGGCCCAGCGACCCACTGGGTCCCAGCGGCTCGCCAATGGTCCCTGGCACATCCCCAGCTGGCACATGGCCCCTGCGACTGTAGCAAGGGGTCCTAGCAGCCTCGCAAATGGACCCCTGGCACCTCCCAGCACACGCGGGGCCAACAACTCAGGCGGGGTCCCAGCGCCTCGCCAAATGGTCCCTGGCACCTCCCAGCACACGATGGGCACCAGGAGACTCACCGGGTCCCAGCGGCTCGCCAAATGATCCCTGGCACCTCCCTAAGCACGCCCCGGGGCCCAGCGGACCCCACGCTGGGTCCCAGCAGCTGTAAATGGTCCTGGCACATCCCTCAGCACGCGACATCGGGACACAGCGACCCCCGCTGGGGACCCAGCAGTCGACAAAACGGTCCCTGCACCTCCCCAGCACACGCATCGGTCTCCAGCTACCTCTTACAGGGTCCAAGCGGCTCGCCAAATGTCCCTGGCACCTCCCCAGCACACACATGGGCCCAGCGACCCGGGCGGGTTCCAGCGGGCTCGCCAAAATGTCCCTGGCACCCTCCCAGCAAGCGCACGGGCTCCAGCGACCCTGCGGGGTCCCAGAGGCTCACAAATAGTCCCTAGCACATCCCAGCAGCGCGCACAGGACACCAGCGACATCGCTGTGGGGTCCCAGCGGTTCACCAACGGGTCCATGGCACCTCCCAGCACGTGCATGGGCACCAGCGCGACCCCGCGCGGTTCCCAGTGGCACGCCAAATTGTCCCTGGCACCACTCCACAGCACGCGACCATACGGTGTCCCAGCGGCTCGCCAAACGGACCCTGGTACCTCCCCAGCGACGCACCTGGCCCCAGCGACTTCGCGCGGGGTCCCAGTGGCTCACCAAATGGTCCTGGGCCCTCCTCAACGCATGCACTGGGGCTGCTTACCCCGGCTGGGTCCCAGAAGCCCGCCAAGTCCCTGGAACCTCCCCCAGCCCTCGCGACGGGTCACCAGCGACAGCGTCTTGGGTCCGCAGCTGCTCAAATGATCCCTGGTACCTCCACAGCACGCCCATTGGGCCCAGCGACCCTCAAGACTGGGTCCCAGCGGCTCACAAATCGTCCCTGCCACCTACCCAGCGCCCGACGGGTCTCCCAGCCACCTCTTTGCAGGGTCCCAGCGGCATGCCAAAATATCCCTGGCACCTTCCCCAGCAAACTGGGCGCCCCAGCGATTAGCACGCTGGGTCCCAGCGGCATACCAAATAGTATCCAGCACCTCCCCCAGCACATGCATCGGCCCAGTGACCACGGGCGAGGGGTCAGCTGCTCGCCAAAAAAATCCCTGGCACCTCCCCAGCACACACACAGGCCCAGCTACCCTTGCTGGGTCCCAGCGGCTTACCAAATGGTCCCAGGCACCTCCCAGCACAAGCAGTCGGGCCCAGTGACCACGGGACGGGGTCCCAGCGCTCGCCAAAAATATCCCTGGCACCTCCCCAGCACGCATTCGGGACCCAGCGACCATACACGGGGTCCCAGCGTGCTCGCCAAATTGGCCCTGGCACTTCCCAGAGCATGCAGAGGCCTCAGTGACCCAGCTGTGGGGTCCCAGCTGCTCGCTAAAATATCCCCTGGCACCTTCCCAGACAAACAGGGCCCAGCAATTACACCCATGGTCCCAGCGGCACACCAAATGGTATCCACCTCCCAAGCCAGCACGCCGGCCAGTGACCACGGGGGGTCCCAGCGGCCTGCCAAATGATCCCTGGTACCTCCCCATGCGCCCACTGGGCCCAGTGACCCCAAGACTGGGTCCCAGCAGCTCGCAAATGGTCCCTGGCACATCCAGGAGCATGTGCAGACTATCGCGACTGCACACTCCCAGAGGCTCACAAATGGTCCCTGGCACTTTCCCAAGCACACGACGGGCCCAGCTACCCAGGCGGGGTCCCAGCGCTCGCCAAATGGTCCCTGGCACCTCCAGCACGCACATGGGACACAGCGACCCTGCAAGGGTCCCAGCTGCTCGACAAAATGGTCCCTGGCACCTCCCCAGCAAATGCATGGGCCCAGCGACTCGGGCGGGGTCCAAGAGGCTCAAAAATGGTCCCTGGCACCTCCCAGCACACGAGACGGGCACCAGGACCCCGCACGGGTCCCAGCAGCTCGCCAAAATGATCACTGGCACCTCCTCACCAGCAAGCCACGATATTCCACCCCCCCGTGGGGTCCCAGCAGCTCGCCAAACGGTACCTGGCACCTCCCAGCACGCACACACGGGACCAGCGACCCTCCAGCGAGGTCCCAGCGCTCTCGAAATGGTCCCTGGCACCTCCCAGGGAACACACGGTCTCCAGCGACCTCTTGCAGGGGTCCCAGCAGCTCGCCAAATGGTCCCTGGCACTTCCCAGCACACGCACAGGCCCCAGTGACCCCGTGGGGGGTCCCAGCGGCTCGCCAAAATATCCCTGGCACCTCCCCAGCATGCACTCATTGCAGCAACCCCGCTGGGTCCCAGCGGCATACCAAATGGTCCCTGCACCTTCCCAGCACGCGCACAGGGGTCAGCACGCGCACAGGCACCAGCGTCCCAGCGGGTCTGGCGACTAAATGGAATACTCCCTGGCACCTCCCCAGCACGTGCATGGGCACCAGCGACCAGTGACCACGGGGGGTCCCAGCGGCTCGCCAAAATGGTCCCTGGTACCTCCCAGCACACGACACGGGTACAGTGACCCTGCGCGCGGTCCCAGCGACTCGCCAATGGTCCCCTGGCACCACCCAGCACACGCATGGTCTCCAGCGACCATCGCTGGGTCCCAGCGGCTCGCCAAACAATCCCTGGTACCTCCCCAGCACGCCCCCTGGGCCCAGCAACCCCGCGCTGGGTCTCAGCGGCGCGCAAATGGTCCCTGGCACATCCCCAGCAGCGTGCACGGGCCCCAGCGACTTCATGGGGTCCCAGCAGCTCGCAAATGGACCCTGGCACCTCCCAGCAAACCATTGGCCCAGCGACCCCACATGGGTCCCAGTGGCACGTCAAATGTCCCTGGCACCTCCCCAGCACACGCATCGGGCACCAGAGACTTGCACGCGGTCCCAGCGGCTCGCCAAAACGATCCCTGGCACCTCCCCAGCAATGCATCGGGCCCAGCGACCCCACGGTCCTCCCAGCAGCTCTAAACGGTACCTGGCACCTCCCCAGCACGCACGGGGACCAACGACCCGCGTGGGGGTCCCAGCGCTCGCCAAATGGTCCCTGGCACATCCCCAGCACGCACAGGGACACAGTTAACTAGCGAGGTCCCAGCGGCTCGATAAACGGGTCCCTGGCACCTCCCCAGAGAACACACAGTCTCCAGCGAAACCTTGCAGGGTCCCAGCGGCTCAAAATATCCCTGCACACTCGGCCCAGCGACCATACGCAGGGTCCCAGGGTCCTCGACAAAATGGCCCAGGCACCTCCCCCCAGCACGCATTGCCCCAGACACCCTGCGTGGGATCCCAGCAGCTCGCCAAACGGTCCCTGGCACCTCCCCAGCGAATGCACGTCTCCAGCGACCTCTCGCTGCAGGCACCCAACGGCTTGCCAAATGGTCCCTGGCACCTCACCAGCACGCGCATGGCTCCAGCGACCACGTGCGGGGTCCCAGAGGGGCTCGCCAAATGCCCCTGGCACCTCCCCCAGCAAGCGCATCCACCCCCAGCGACCCTGCGGGGTCCCAGTGGCTCGCCAAACGGTCCCTGGCACCTCCCAGGACGTGCACGGGCACAGCGACCCCTGCACGGGGTCCCAGAGGCTCACCAACTGGTCCCCGGCATCTTCCCAGCGCCGCACGGGGCCCAGCTACCTCGCCTCGGGCACCCAACGGCTCTCCAAATGGTCCCTGGCACCTCACCAGCAGCAAGATGGCTCCAGCGACCCCTGCGGGGTCCCAGAGGGCGCCAAATGCTCCCTGGCACCTCCCAGCAAGCGCACGGGCCCCAGCGACCCCGCGCGGGGTCCCAGTGGCTCGCCAAACGGTCCCTGGCACCTCCCCAGGACGCCTTGCGGGGCACAGCGACCCTGCACGGGTCCCAGAGGCTCGCCAACTGGTCTCTGGCACCTCGCCAGCACACGCCACGACAGGCACCAGCGACCGCATGCGGGGTCTGAGAGCGACTCGCCAAATGGTCCCTGGCACCTCCCCAGCACGTGCATGGGCACCAGCGACCCAGCGCGGGGTCCCAGCGGCTCGCAAAATGGTCCCTGGTACCTCCCCAGCACACGCATCGGCACCAGCCCCCCGCGCGGTCCCAGCGACTCGCCAAATACTCCCTGGCACCACCCCAGCACACGCATGGTCTCCAGCGACCATACGCGGGGTCCCAGCGGCTCGCCAAACAATCCCTGGTACCTCCCCAGCACGCCCCCTGGGCCCAGCAACCCCGCGCTGGGTCTCAGCGGCGCGCAAATGGTCCCTGGCACATCCCAGCACGTGCACGGGCCCCAGCGACTTCGCGCGGGGTCCCAGCAGCTCGCAAATGGACCCTGGCACTTCCCAGCACACGCACGGGGCCCAGCGACCCCGCGCGGGGGTCCAGTGGCACGGCCAAATTGTCCCTGGCACCTCCACAGCACGCGCGGTGTCCCAGCGGCTCGCCAAACGATCCCTGGTACCTCCCCAGCACGACCACTGGGCTCCAGCGACCCGCGCTGGGTCCCAGCAGCTCGCCTCGTAGTCCCTGGAATATCCCCCCGCGCGCACACACGCCCCAGCGACTTCGTGCGGGGTAAAGCGGCTCAAATGGTCCCTGGACCCTCCCCAGCACACGCACGGGGTCCAGCGACCCCGCGCGGGGTCCCAGTGGCTCGACAAACGGTCCCTGGCACCTCCCCAGCACGCGCACGGGGCCCAGCGACCCCGCGCGGGGACCGAACGGCATGCCAAACGGTCCCTGGCACTTCCCCAGCAAATGCACGGGGCCCAGCGACTTCGCGCGGGGTCCAAGCAGCTCGCAAATGGTCCCTGGCACCTCCCCAGCACACGCACGGGCACCAGAGACTTTGCACGCGGTCCCAGCGGCTCGCCAAATGATCCCTGGCACCTCCCTAATTATTATTATTATTATTATTTATTTCTTAGCAGACGCCCTTATCCAGGGCGACTTCGCAATCGTAAAAAAAAACATTTCAAACGTTACAATACAAGTAATACAATAAGAGCAAGCAATACAATAACTTTGTTCAAGTAAAGTACAAAGTTTGACAAACCACAATTCAATAATACAGCAGGTAATAGTGATAGTTCCCTCAGGATATGATTAAATAGTGATAGTTACATCAGGATGTGATTAAATACAAAGTACACAGGTTAAAACTTGGCAGATTACAGTATTCTGAAGTACAGATTAAATGCAGTAAAATAGGGGCTGATAAGAGCAAAATAAAGCACATTTACATGAAGGGTGATAGTGTCCCAGGATACAAACAGAGGAGTTCTACAGGTGCTCTTTGAAGAGGTGAGTCTTAAGGGGCGCCAATGTGGTCAGGACTGGGCAGTCCTGACATCTGTAGGAAGGTCCCAAACTGCGGAGCAAGGGTGGAGAAGGAGCGGCTTTGGAGGCAGGGGAGCGTAGCGGGGTACCTAGTCTTCTAGTGCAGGCGGGCGGAGAGGTCGAGGGGGGTGTAAGAAGATGAGGGTCTGGAGGGTAGCTGGGTGCAGACTGGTCAAGCATCTGTAGGCTAGGGTACAAGAGTCTGAACTGGATGCGAGCAGGTGATCGGGAGCCAGTGGAGTGAGCGGGAGGTAGTGGATAGCGTGGGCGAAGCGAGGCAGAGAACACCAGGCGGGCAGCAGAGTTCCTGGATGAGCTGGGCGGACGGGTGGCGGACGCAGGAGGCCAGCCAGGAGGGGAGTTGCAGTAGTCTAGGCGGGAGAGTACCAGGGCCTGGACCAGGAGCTGGGTAGCATAGTTGGTGAGAAGGGTCGATTCGTCGCAAGCACGGGGCCAGCGACCCCCGCGGGGTCCCAGCAGCTCGCCAAATGGCCCAGGCACCTCCCCAGCACGCATTCGGGCCCCAGACACCCTGCGTGGGATCCTAGCAGCTCGCCAAACGGTCCCTGGCACCTCCCCAGCGAATGCACGGTCTCCAGCGACCTCGCGCAGGCACCCAACGGCTCTCCAAATGGTCCCTGGCACCTCACCAGCACGCGCATGGGCTCCAGCGACCCCGTGCGGGGTCCCAGAGGGCTCGCCAAATGCTCCCTGGCACCTCCCCAGCAAGCGCACGGGCCCCAGCGACCCTGCGCGGGGTCCCAGTGGCTCGCCAAACGGTCCCTGGCACCTCCCCAGGACGTGCACGGGGCACAGCGACCCTGTACGGGGTCCCAGAGGCTCACCAACTGGTCCCCGGCATCTTCCCAGCGCGCGCACGGGGCCCAGCTACCTCGCGCAGGCACCCAACGGCTCTCCAAATGGTCCCTGGCACCTCACCAGCACGCGCATGGGCTCCAGCGACCCCGCGCGGGGTCCCAGAGGGCTCGCCAAATGCTCCCTGGCACCTCCCCAGCAAGCGCACGGGCCCCAGCGACCCCGCGCGGGGTCCCAGTGGCTCGCCAAACGGTCCCTGGCACCTCCCAGGACGCGCACGGGGCACAGCGACCCTGCACGGGGTCCCAGAGGCTCGCCAACTGGTCTCTGGCACCTCGCCAGCACGCGCACAGGCACCAGCGACCGCATGCGGGGTCTGAGCGACTCGCCAAATACTCCCTGGCACCTCCCCAGCACGTGCATGGGCACCAGCGACCCAGCGCGGGGTCCCAGCGGCTCGCAAAATGGTCCCTGGTACCTCCCCAGCACACGCACGTGGCACAGC